>JAODAL010082182.1:0-11659 GCA_025379985.1 Phyllomedusa bahiana
TTGGCGTGGTGAAGTTTTTTGCAAAATTTAAACCCGGGTTTTGGGGGGAGTGGTTGCGACGTGTTTCTTTCATGAAAACACTTAGGGCCACATGTATAAAAAACGTATAGGTGTAGACTTTCTTTGTTGCCCATAGCAATCAACCGAGCTGTCCTTCATTTTTTTCAGACACTATTAAAAATGAAAGGGGCGCCCCGATTGGTTGATATGCTCAACAAAGAAATCTTACCCCTAGACTTTTTCATCATGCCCCCTTAAAGCTTGTACACGGTTTATTTCGGGGCGAAATTTTACGCCCCGAAATTTACACTGTGTGGGGGAAGGGGGGGGGCGGCACCCCCCGCCGGGCCATAGCATCCATTACCAGCGGGCGTAACGCCGTGGAAATTTACATGTCACTTATTCCCCTCGGCGTATTCGCCGAGCGGGGGAGGGGAGACGTAACCCATAGTTCTCATGAGAACTGTGGATTACCGTAATGATGGGACGTTTTCCCAGCCGTAATTTCGCACCCCGGCGCGAAATTACGATGAAATACGTCCCATTTTAAGTTGTGTGAACAAACCTAAATTTTACGTTAAAAATGAACATATGAATATTTCAAGTGTGTGATGCAGTCTATAATGTAAATTTGAATTTCTTGCACATATTTTTTTTAAATTTTGTGACCCCTTTTGCCTTGACATGGCTACTTCTTTTTAAGGGAAAAACCTACACTAAACTGACTTATACTGCCGCTATAATTTTAAAAGGGGGTTTTGAGAAAAAAAATTGACTGGAAAGCTTGCAATAAAATAACAAACATTTTCATATTTATTATTATTTACAATTCTGAGTTTTTATTTTGGTCCTTTATGATCCATTGTTTTACAGCTCTCCCCGGGGGATCGACCGGCCTAAGGTTCACTTGAAAAAAAAAAAAAGCCGTCATCCTAGTTTTGACTGTAGCATAACGTCACGCTGTGCTTAATCTGGTCCCATACACCTGTAAACCCAGAGCAAGAGAAAAGATAGATGGCACCAGTCACAGAAAGGGAATAAAAATATTCAATGTTTATTCCAAGCATTAAAAGAAAAAGGGGAAAACAAAAACAGAAAACGGGTACAAGCTGGTCAGAGGGGGGGGATGGAAGGTGGCTGACGTTTCGGGTAAAAGTAGCCCTTGTTTACACACCAACGAATATGCATCCTTTTATGGATTTAAGAACAAAAAATGATTAAACGATTATACACGTTAAACCGCTAGCTTTTCCCCGTTGATGGCCCAAAAGCGTGTGGGAAAATGCAACCCAACCCCCCGTGACGGAATGGGAGATGAGTAGCTGCGTTACCCCGGAAGCCAAAAAAAAGCTTGCTTTCCAATGAACGGAAGCAACCCAAAGGAACCCGGCCCCGGAAAAGAAGCAAAATTTGGGCAACCATCTACCATAAACCAGGAGCGCGGTCAGGTGATAAAGACATAAAAGGCCAAAGGTAATATCAGACTGTGCAAAAACATTAAAATACAAAAATATTTTATAAAATAACACAGCACAGTTTAAAGCTTTAAGTGTATATCAACTGCAGGACTTTGGCACATATATCCCGATCGGGTGGTAAATTCAGCACGTTATACAGGTTGTTAAACCATTCTTAAATAGTAGTCTGAAAATGTATACTAATAATACAGTATCTATATAAAACAAAAAAAGCTACACTAACATAATAAGGCATGTAGAAACTATACACGAAAGAAACAATTCAATGAGAAACATAATCTCCCGACGAAAATTTCAACCCATTAGCACAAGCTATTCAACAAAAGAATAATAAGTTCCTTATCCCGAAGATATTCCAATCACCTCCCCCTTGGCTTGGCAATTTTTTAATGCCATGACTTTGATTTATTGTAGGGATTCTGAAGTAATGCGTGTTGTGCAATTTTGGGTTATTGATTTTTTTGGGATTAAAAGTATCGCTCGGTCTCAAGGAAGCGAGTTTTAAATTTACGAACCGTACCCCCTACATAAAATACATTGCATACCTACGAAATTTTAAACCACATGATGCAGTTACAATTAAGAAAACCTGTACTTTGTACCTTTAGAAACCATCGATTTATAAAAGCTATCAGGGGACATCACTGCTAAGTTTTGCAGGATGCGATCCACTTTTTAAGAACCCTTTGTATCGTAGCCACGTAGGTTTAGTCCGGGGGAAGAAATAGCACTGGGGAGAGAAGCTCCCCTATATTTTCTAGGCCTTTTTTGCAACAACCCGAACCCAGTTGCAGGATATTATCTAAAGTCTCATCCCCTTTTTAACATAGGGAAATTTTGAGGATAAAGTTTTTAATTTCCCCAAATGTTGTTTATGGTTTTAAGACATTTCGGTTTATTTGAACCTCCTGAGTTATCTCTTTTATTTTTGATTTGGGGGAGTCAATAGACTTTCCGGGCGCTGAAACTATAGCCGAAGTCTGTCCAGAGTCCATTTGGATAACCTCTAGATCTCAATCTATCATGAATAATTGTTTTTCATCTTCAAAAAGAGGTTAGAGTACAGTTTCGTCTGGCTTGGTAAGCTCTCCAAAGGAAAGCCATCTTGGTAGAATTTACATGGGAACCCTATGGTGAAGATAGTTTACCACTTGTGGTTTGCGAAAGCTTTTGGTGGTAAAAATCTGCTTAGGTATCCCCAAAAGGGGTCAATTAAAAATGTTATCGAAGAAAAATGGACCTAAAATTTAATCTCAAATTAAAAAGGGGGTTTTTATTTAAAAAGTCAACAAACAGCGTACGGCAGGCACTCGCCCCTCCAAATAAGGGGGAGAAGTCGATGTACCTGCCGTACCCTCGTCTGTCCCCCCAAAGGATTGATGTCAGAGAAAAAATTTTTTGGTCCCAAAGACACAGTAAGTTGGCCCAAAGATGATGAGTATTTGGCCCCCCTGGGCCCCCCTTGACTTTTGGGGATGACAGTATCACCAAAAAAAAGTATTATATTCATCAAAAACTCGCTGACCATAAGAATGAATGTATAAGATCCCTGGAATAAACACGAAATCTCCAAAAGAAATTGAAAAGGGGGGAGCAAGAGCAAGTTTGGGGGAATACTTGTGGTACAGCACCAATACGCAATGAGCCCAATTGAAGCGCAGACCAGTTTTATTTTGTAAACCAAAATAAGAACACCCTTTTTATCCTCAAAAAACCCGGGGAACGTTGCACCAATGGCTGAAATAAGAATCAACCACTGGCACAATTCCAACAGGACCCTATGCCAGAGACAATGGGGATGGGGAATATATTTTTTTTTGTAATTTTTGTAAACCCTTTAAAATTGGCATTACGGAGTTCAATTAAAAAATGTTGAAGTTCTGCTCAGGTACCCCAATGAGACCCTTCCTCCTAAAACTGCCCAACTCCCGTGGGAAAATCAGGTAGGATCGCTAATTAAAATTCTTAAGTAAAAATCCGTAGAAGTTGAGACGTGGCAAGGTTATAACACTCAGATTCATAGCCCCCCCCCCCACCGTTCCCCCCTTCTTTTCCCCATTTTTAATAACAATCGGGTTATTATGTAAATTCCCCTATGCTTCTGCTGTAATGGTTTTAAGTTAGAAAATTTTGTTTGGGGGGGAAAGGTGTGGAAAAAGCCCCTTAACTCACCCCCTAGAAGTTGGAACCGATCCAGGCATTGGTTCTTGACTGTAAAGGGGGAAAAGTCAGTGTTATTACCAAATTGGTTGCACAAAAGAACTTCATTATTTTTATTAATTTTCAGAAAGATCATCAAACACAATAGGAAACTGTTCTTTGAATGAAAGTCACTATATTTATTTTCAAAATGATTTCATGCTTTTTTGGTAAATCAAAAGATTCCAAAAATGGGGTCGCAATGTAAGGATACGAATAAATTTATTTATATCTTTAAGAGTTGTGAATAAGTCAAAATTATCCTTTAGTCCAAATTAAGGCCAAAGGAAAGTACTTAAACCCTGGGCCATAGATAGTTAGTGAGAGAGAGGTTCAGAACATCGATGGTATCATTGGGAGTAGTTATTGTTTGTTTTCCTTGTCTTCATCCGTTCTTTTTGTTTTGTGCCCTTCTGCCTCCTCTTCTGATGCTTTTTTTGGGACGATTTTTGGTTTTAGGTTTTTTTATAATATGAAGGATTTTGGTTTGGGTGTTACTTGTGGAGGCCATAGATTCATCTGATGCATTAGTCTCACCATCATTAGAGCCCGAATCTAATGAACTAAAACTGACTTTTTTGTTGTTTTTTCGCCAGCTATTCTTCCTCCACCTACGTTTTCGTATGGACTGTGGTAAATTGGGTTCAGGAACTCTCCTGCCCCATTCGTATACTTGATTCTCGTTCGTAGTCATTAGTGTCCCGGTCATATTTACCTTTTTTGCTAGCCATGATGGCTTCCTCTAACTTGGAGATATTATCATTGACTCGCTGTAAGTCCTGATCAAAAGAAGAAAAATCTTTATATTCCTTTTATTTCTTGATTTATTTTCTTCAATCTTTAGATATATTTTCTAATTTAACATCTTCAAATTTTGTAATCAATTCATTAGTTGTATGGAGCAGGAGCTTAAGATGGGTTCCATTGTTTCACAAAGTCCTCAGATTATATCGTCGTGGGTATTTTTTTAATACGAAGCCTCTGGGGATCATGTTATCTTTCAAGTAGTTGCGTAAGGTGGTGACATCCCACATACTCGCAATTCTTGCGACATCAGTTTCTCATTTTTTTTCAATTTTATAGAGAAATCTACGCCCCCCTGACCCAATGCAATCTTTTTCTGAAACACCGCAGCAGCTTTTTCATCTCTACCTTTTAGGTATGCCATAGTGCTGCAGGTGTTATACAACAGGTAGCTGTAATCCAAGCTGATTCTTATTATATACAAAATATGGGAGGGGGATGGCACAAACATGGAAGCAAATACTTGAAACAAGAAAAAAGCCAGTCACCTCCTAGTATTTAGACATGTAGCATAACAGTCACGACTGTGCTCTAATCTGCGTCCCATACAACTGTAAATCCAGAGCAAGAGAAAAAAGTAGAATGGCACCAGTCAAAAGAAATGAGATAAAAATATTCAATGTTTATTCCAAGCATTAAAAGCAAACAGGGGAATCAAAACAGCAACCCGTGTACATGCCCTGGTCAGAGGGGGCGGATAGAAGGTAGGCTGACGCGTTTCGGGTCAAAAGTGCCCTTAGTCTTAGCTACACCATACTGACATATGCATCCTTTATAGTGATTGAAGAACAATAAATGATTAAACGATTATTAAAACGTTAACACCTGCTATGCATTACCCGGTATGATGGCGCCATAAGCGTGTGGCGATAATGCAACCAACTAAGAGCTCCTCACCCCCTGGGCAGACATGTCAGACATCATCTCTCTTCTCAGGCAGCTATGAGTGTTCCCAAAACCCCAGGTGCTGTCACTTACTCCCGTCCTCTGTACTCCCCAGTAATTAGTCAAACAGTGCAAATAAATAAAAAAATTTTTTGGGTTTGGTGCACTTTTGTATTTTTGATCACTTGATCTGTTATGTGTAAAATTTATTATGCATCTTTCCAATTTTACTGTTTGTTAACTTTGGGTGAGGGATGTGTCACCAATATTTGTACTGGGGGGTATTGTGTTTTTAAATGTTTTTAAGGTTGTTACAGTTGTGACAGCTGAATTTTTTGTTTTTATAATGTATTTTTTAAACGAAAGTGTTGCCCTTAGTGTTCTCATACATCTTACTGCTGGACCATTGAGATAAAGTTAAACAGTGTGGAAGGGATTATGGATGTTTGTGATATGTTTCTTAGTGCTTTCCTGTGCTTCAAATTGCAAAAGTAATATTTTTTTTTAGTACTGTCTGTTTTCTTCCTTCTTACAGACGCGTGGATTGCATACTTTTTTTTTTGCGTCCTCACTGTGGAGAAGCTGGACCATATTCACCATCTTGGTTTCTGCGTTTTATGCTGTCACAGAACAACTCACAGGGCTCCTGCTACGCAAGGTGATGCTTACATAGCATGTTATTTTATTTACATAAAGAACTTCACATTCTTAGCCTATGTTCACACGGTAATTGCGGGACGGATTTCGCCCGCAATTACGCCGCGTGTAGGGGCGGGGGCGAGGGGCCGGCAGCCCGCCGAGCCCGTAGACTTTCATTACCCACAGCGCGTATCCCCGCCGGAAAATTGCATGTCACTTTCTCCCCGCTGGGCCGTTATTCGCGAGCGGGGAGGGGAGACGGAATCCATAGTTCTCTATGAGAACTGTGGATTACCGTAATGATGGGATGGATTTCAGCCCGTAATTTGCGCAGTACGGCGCGAAATACGGGTTTAAATCCGTCCCAAAAATAAGCCGTGTAACATTGCTAAGTGTCACGGTTCACGCCCCGGTCTCTGCCTTGGATGCATTAAAATCCCCATGCCTCCGCGGTGTCCCAGCCCCTGCTGTTGTGTCGGTAGTGGTGTCCACGCCAGGTTGAATTCCCCTTTGCCTCAATCTGCTCCAGAACGCACTGGGCACGCACATGCATCCTGTGGCTTCCTGTTTGCACCGCGGGCAACCTCTCTGTGATTTAAAGGGGAAGTGTACTAATTACTGACCAATGACCTGTGACCTCTGATGATTTAAGGAACTTCCTGCCTCTGCACCGATCATTTCCCTTGAGTTTCTTCAGTGATCCTGACCTCTGTGTGTTACTTGCATTTAAACCCTTCTGAGTTACCTGCATTTTTACTACTGCTGTTTTCACCGCTACCCCAAACCCTGTTATCTACATGGGCCAGAGGATCCACAATACCCGACTATGGTTGTTACAGTACACACTGTCTGTTACAGTACGTACCGGCCCCCCACAACGTGACAGTACGATCTGACCCCCCGTATTGGGGACACTAAACAATATGATGTCGTAATAAAAAAAAACCTGTCACTGGCCTTTGGTTTAGCAGTGACAGTTATTTTGGTAGTGTATTGTATATAATAATTGTTTATATGTGAATTATACATTTAAGGAGGGTGTCTTGCTTATATTTAACAACCCAAAATAGGCTAAAGCTGTCTACACTGTGTTCCCAAAATTTATTATGCAAAAAGTGTTTAGGAGTGATAAGGTAGAATTTTTTTGTTTGTCAGTCAAACTCATTGATGGTGATGTGTGTCAGGGTCTTTATATCACTGAAGCATTTGCAGACACCTGTGCAAAAATTTAGTTTGGCAGGTGTGTCCAATTAAAGGCAAGACTACTTTAGAAGGCTGTCTCACTTATTAATTTAGCCTACATTTTCAGCCAAAATGGGAAAGAAAAAAGGATGTGTCGGCTGCTGAATAGCAACAATTGTGGAGTGTTTAGGTCAAGGCATGACTACAATACATTGCCAAGACACTTCATCGTAAATATCGCACAATCAAGTAGAAATGTAGATGAATTCACACCCACACAGTGTGCGTGCTGATAAGGAAAATTGAGGATTTCTTTCCAACAGGAAATTTTATGTATTTTAGAAACCCAGCTGCAAAAATCCCTTGTCATAGCAGCAGACAAGTTTTTGAAGCTGCTGGTGCCTCCAACGTCCCCCGAACAACAAGATGCAGGGTCCTTCAGATGTTTGCAGCTCTGCGTTAAGATCCTGTCGACCTCCTCTACCCACTGCACACAAGCAGAATCGGCTCCAGTAGGCCAAACAATACATGAAGATGATTCAAAACTGTTTTGTTCACCAATGAGTGCGTGCAACGCTCGATGTCCAGATGGATGGAGTGGAGGATGGCTGGTTGATGGACACCCATGGAAACACGGCTACGGCGCCAACAAGGAGGAGGTGGAGTAATGTTTTGGGCTGGAATCATGGGAGAGAGATTGTCGGCCCCTTTAGGATCCCTAAAGGTGCAAAGATGAACTCCCTAATGTATGTGGAGTTTCTCAAACGCACTTCAGCCATGGTTTTTAAGAAGAAAAACCCGTGCATTCCCCCGCATTTTCATGCAATGATAATGACCGTCTCATGCTGCAAATAAACATCTGCATTCTCTGGCTGCTATGGGCATAAAAGGGGACAAAACTTATGGTGTGGCCCCCATGCCCCCCTGACCTCAACCCCATAGAGAACCTCTGAAAGCATCATCAAAAGGAGTGTCTATGATGGTGGGAGACAGTTCACTCTAGCAACCAGCTTGGAGAGTATTCTGTCCTCATGCAAAACAATTAAAGCAGCAACCATCCAAAACCTGATAAATTCAAATGGGCGAGAGAGTTCAGAAGCTCATTTAGAACAAGGGGTCCTATGTGCACATGTTAAACTGACCTTGAAAAAAGTTTTTACTTGAAAACTTTTTTGATTTCAGTTTGAAATAACTACTATGCTTATAGTTTCACAATGCAATTTTTTTTGTTCTTTTATAAAAATTAAAAGGTTGAAAACTCTGCTTTTGCATATAATTTAGAACATGCATTTTGAGTGCATTTTGAGTTTTTTTTTTGTATAAATTATACTTTTATCAAAGGCAGTTTGTTCAAAACCTTTCAATTATACTCTAATAGTTGATGACGGGAAAAATTAAAAATGACTGCAATTCATATAGTAATTTTGGAAAATAAGAGAAAATATTATTTGCATAATATTTAGAACATAGTGTAATAAAACTGTGTTTTTCAATATCTGTTTATTCCCACTTATGTGGTTGGCACATGACCCTGCAGCCAATTAGTTGCTTTAGAGGTCATGTGCCATTCTCTTGTCATCACCACTTACACAATATTCCCCTTCCTGAGAATAAGGGCGACATCGATGAAAGTGTTATGTGGCAAACATTTTTGGCACATAACATTCAACATTGGCCCGCATAGAGTGTTATGTGGCAAACTTTGTTAAAGCTGTTTTCATACCAAAATTTGGGCATTATAGGCAGATTAAAATGTGTTGTACCAGGCGACATTCCGGCAAGTTTGGCTGAAACACCTGTTATACATCTATAGAAACAGTACCCCAATATACACCCAAAAAAATGACGCAGATGAGTTTCATTGATGTCACCTACGTTTTTCATAGACATTAGATACAGTTGTAATAACCTGTAGTTCCACTTTAGGAGGGAATCACCTCTACCAAATGTATTTGTGTAGCTGGAAATAAAATTTGCTCTACTTTGAGGACTCATTTTGGACCATTCCTCCAATCAAATGCTTTTTAGTTTTTTAATATTTCTAGAATGCCCTGCATGCACAGCCCTTCTGTTATGACACAGAATTCGGTTATTTCATACCATAAACATTGATGGAGTCCCAAACCCATCTTAGGAATAACCTTTCTGCTTTGAACGTAGAGATGGTCGGAAAATCTACCACTGATTTTCATGTGTATGATGGAAATGCACCTGTACGGTATTTGGTTTTTTAAGAACACAAATTATCTTCTTTTTCCGTCATTATTTTGTTAATTTACTTTCCTACTTTATGTTGTTGCATCACCAATGTCTCTTTAGCTTGAGGTTATGAGCTGTTGCCCATCTATAGGATGCGGCGTTAATGTCTGTTAGGTTTTTTTTTTGTTTCACTTCTGGCCTCTGCATCTATTCGGGATCATGGGTTCGCCAGCTTCCTGTTCTGTCTCATGCCACAGCAAATTCATTGTACCCTCTATAACTTCAAGACACCCCAAACACTGAGGAGCAAAGCATCCGAAAACATGATGTCCTTTTTCCAAAGCTGTACAGTTAGGATAAGGCTTTTTGTTTTTTGTAAAATAAATATTGGTAGCATCCCTTACATATCATTGCATCCTACTAGTAGTCAAATACCCCATATCCATAAATAAGGCCTTTGAAATCTTGAAGGTAAGTTGTAAAAACAACAAAATAGGCGAGCTTGAAATAAAAGCATATTACAGTTCAGGCATATAATATTCATACCATTTTCCAGAAAGGAAAATTCGACCATAAATAAAAATATTTAAGCCAAATTAATATTCATCTTGGTCGATTTTCTGGAAAATTATGTTGAAAATTATATACCTGAGACCGTAATATGCTTTTATTTTAAGCTCGCATATCATTACTGTTATTCTCGTAACTTGGGTACGAGTGTTACAAAACCCAAAAGGCTGTATACTAGTAATAATTCTGCCTTTGTTGTCTTTCTCAATTATTGTTATCTTTATTATGTTATTGCAGGCCCAGTGTTGCAGTAAACTGTACTACCTGGCCACAAAATTGGCATCGCCATGTTTCCCTTGAGTAATAACAGTTTTTTTCTGAGCTATCACCGGAATCCCCTCCCTGATTTTTCTGTCAGTGGCCTTGTGGTATCGCTTTCCACAGATGACCTCTGCAGTTTCATTTTACAAAGGTATCCTGGAGGATGAACTGAAACAACCCTTTTTTCTATACATAATCTTTTTGTTGAGTTGTGCTGTAAATACCTTCTAATGTATAACCTGTTTTTAGGGCCTTAAAGGAAAAATACAGCATTGCAAATCAAGTGTGGAAACTCAGCTCTGTGACATGTGTGAGCTTGCCCGAAACAGTGTTTGATGAGTGGCTTTCCTCACAAGGTAACAAGGAAAGAAATCTGAAATTTTTAAAACCAACATTGAGGGATATGTATGAAAAAATAGCGCGATAGACATTCGTATTCCAGTAGGTTAGTGTAGTATCCATCAGTATGTATGAAAGTGTGTCACAGCACTTTATAAGTGTGTCCCGTTGTGAGACAAAAATTTCGGCAAAAAGTGTCAAAAAAATGTGGGCCAAAAAAGTGTCTAAAATCTGCACCAAATTTTGTCTCAACCTTGCCACTTTGAAATTGTCCCTGGATTAGTAAAACAGTCCTGCGGCACATTCATAAAGTGTCTAATTTATGGAGTGGCGTGACACACCCCCTTATAATTGGTGCAGACAAAAAGTATCGAGGATGTTGGACGTGCAACAGTTTCTGGTGGGAAGACCTTTCATATATCTGTCGGACATGGACAACAACAGTTTTTTTGCGCAAATCACAACAAAAAACTGGTGAGCCACCGTACATACATGTCCCCCATTGTTTACTGCAAGTAGTTACTTTCAATGGCCCCCCATTATTACTGCATTTCTCCTGCAGCAGTTACTGCACAGGATTTACTTTGGCTTGCCCAAAGGCTTACCCTGTCAAATCAGCAGTTTGCCAGGAGCACAAACTGGGGCAATCAACTGTTTAAATTTGTGGCAGCTTGTTGAAAAGGGTTATTCAGATTTTTATGAAATAAACAATTCTGGGGCCCTTGCTTTCTTTGTTGCCCCTAACCAATCAGAGGCCTCATTTTTTCAGAAAACTATATTTAAATGAAAAGGGGAACTCTGATTGGTTGCTGTGGGCAACAAATAAGTCTTAGACTCGACAGTTTAGATTTAAGTGAAGAACTTCAAAAGGAATTAACTTTAGATTGATTAAATTTTAATTGAGTCTTGATACCTTCTCTTCTATTCTATAAGAGTCCTCCACACAGCAAAGGTATTTAGTCGGATTTTCAGACGGGTTTTTGGATTTTTAAAAAACCCTCTGTAAAAACCATCCTGATAGATTTAATAGAAAAATCTGTTTCGTAGTCTACACTGAACAGATTATCTGATTGGCAAATTGACCATTTAAAAAACTTGAGCTT
>JAODAL010082183.1:0-11659 GCA_025379985.1 Phyllomedusa bahiana
AAAAAGCGTCTAATCTCACACACCACACACCTGCGCTGGCGGGGGGCTATTAGCCCCCGCACTCTCTGCTTAATAGGACTTTTGCTATTTAAGTGAGGTTACACTACTGTAATTCCCTAATAAAGGCTGAGTGGAACTTAATAAAACTTTTTAAATAATTAAGTTATCATCAAGGGACATTTGTATTGTACGAATAGGGAAAGGGAACCTCAAGTTCTAACACAAGGGACCACCCACCCCAAGGGGAGGGGCTATGGGCCGGGGGCCCTGCCACTTTACCGGAAGTGGCGGCTTAAAAAGCATGGGCTATGCTTCACTACTGAATAAATAACCTTTGGAACCAATAAAATGAATTAAAAGTTTCACCACGTGGAACTGGATTACGGGCAAGCATGAGCCCCAAACCCTGCATGACCCCCAATTTAAAAAGTGCCTGAAAAAGGATCTATCAACCACCATTTAGTAACGGGACATTGACTATACCTGTCCTGGGCAACAGCATGAGCCCCAAACCTGCATAACCCCCAGATTTAAAAAGTGCCGGAAAAAGAGTCTTTAAACCCCACCAAATTTTAGTTCACTGGACATTGACTATAACCTGTCCTGGCCACAGCATGACCCCAAAACCTGCATAACCCCCAAATTTAAAAAGTGCCGGAAAAAGGAGTCTTCAACCCCCATTTTAGTTTCACTGGACATTGACTATACCGGTCCGGGCCACAGCATGAGCCCCAAAATAACCCCCCTTAAAAATGCAAAACCACCCCAAACACAATTCAAAAATTTGCCCGAAAAAGGAGCCATTAAAAAACCAAAAATTTTAAAAAGTTTTCACTGGACATTGACTATACCTGTCCTGGGCCACAGCATGAGCCCCAAACCTGCATAACCCCCAAATTAAAAAGTGCCGAAAAGAGTCTTCAACCCCCATTTAGTTTCACGGGACATGATATACCGTCCGGGTCCACAGCATGAGCCCAAACCTCATGACCCCACATTAAAAGTGCCAAAAAAAGGAGTCTTAACCACCATTTATTTTTCACTGGACATTGACTATACCTGTCCTGGGCCACAGCATGAGCCACAAACCTGCATAACCCCCTGATTTAAAAAGTGCCGGAAAACGGAGTCTTTCAACCACCAATTTAGTTGCACTGCACCTGCACTATACCTGTCCTGGCCACAAGGCATGACCCAGGGCCGGAATTACAGTGGGTGCGGTGAGACCCCCAGGCTGGCGTCCGTCATCTACTAACGGGCAGGTTAAAATGCCCTGATGACGCAGCAACGCAAACTTCGTGCTGAAGCAGAGTTGCGGAAGCGAAGTGTGAGATCTCCAGCCTTCCTCAGTACACAGTCAATACCTGGGTAGCGGTTGCCCCTCCGTATGAGTGTGACCAATTGAGCTTCACTTGGAAATACTGGTGTTAACCCCCTTTGTTACACCTAGGTGCCCCTTTATCTTGGCATTCTTTTTCTCATTTTACTCAACGTGCTGGAGGAAATGGTCTCTGTACTTTGTTCTCTGTCCGTGCTCCATACTCCATGTCGTCTGAATAACCTACATCTGGTCAAGTTTTCCTGTACCACCCTTGTACAATTCAGAGGAATTTTTTTAACAGCTATTTTGTTCATGCAAGTTTTTTAGTAGTTTAATTCTAGAAAACACATTTTTAAAATGGGATGGAATCCACCATGTCTTTGTTTCCTTTTTTTAATTGAAATAAATGGTTGTCTAAAAAAGGGATTGATAGCTATGTTAAAGATCTTGCAAAAACAAGTCATTTTTGCAATAGGGTGTCCATTAACAGTGTCCTAACTATTCCTGAGCCACTCTGACCATGTGAAGAACAAATGTCTGTTAAAAACAACATTTTTTAGAATAGGACCTGTAGTATAGCTGCATGCCCACAGCAAAATGCCTCCAAAAATTCAAAGCATGACCCTTGAGCCACTTTGACAATTGTGAAGAACAAATGTCTGTTAGAAACAACATTTTTTAGAATAGGACCTGTATATAGCTGCATGTCACAGAAAAATGCCCACAAAAATTAAAACAAGACCCATGAGCACTTTTGACAATTGTGAAGAACAAATGTCTATTAGAAACAACATTTTTTAGAATAGAACCTGTTAAAGAAAAAAATTAAAGTTTTCCCATTTCCACAACCCAATTCGCCACCCTGCCCCCTCCCAAAAAAACCCAAAAAAATTATAAAAATTTGAGCCTTTTTCTAAACCCCAAACTTTAAAAATTGTGAAGGAGGAAAAGGGCCACTTAGAAGCCACATTTCTGTTCCAAAGGACCATGATTATTGCTGTATCTCACAGCAACAAACCCCAAAAAATTATAAATATGACTTATCAGCCACTGTTAAAAATTATGAGGCAACATGACCCCAAAACCATTGACAATGTGAAAAATTCTAAAGATGAAGTGAGAAAATTGAATATGGTTTTGTCATGAAACCTGGGTGTCTTTTAGTCTCCTCACAGCAAAACCAGCCAAATGAACTATTGGGGAAAAAGAGAATAAAAAATTGCAGTAAAAATGATCATTTTAAAAATAAGTTTTTCCAAGAGGACCATTTCTGTTTGGAGAGGAATGT
Source organism: Phyllomedusa bahiana (assembly GCA_025379985.1). Lineage (NCBI taxonomy): Eukaryota > Metazoa > Chordata > Amphibia > Anura > Hylidae > Phyllomedusa > Phyllomedusa bahiana. The sequence goes on from JAODAL010082183.1 coordinate 2,610, forward strand.
GAATTAGACCACCCAACTAACAGTGACCTCGGCAATTTGGCCACAACATCATCAGAGATCCATGCCTGATTCATCTTGATGAAAGTCAAATGATCCACATTATCTGTGGAAAGCCGGATGCTTTTTGTCTGTAATGACTCCCCCGGGCTGTGCGAACGTCCGCTCAGATATGAAGCTGCTGCGGGGCAGGACAACACCTCTATGGCGTGGCGAGCCAGCTCGGGCCATTCGTCCTTTTTTGGATACCCAGAAAGTCTATTGGGTCCGGAACACATACAAAAACTTCGGTGTTGAGACGCAGATAGTCATGCACCATGATCTTAAGCTGGTCTCTGGGTGTTGTATGTGTACCCTGCATTGCATGCGTTGGTGAGGTGGTAAATAAAGATTGCCAGAGGTCACCCATTGGGCTTCTCCCGCCTGCCTGCTGCTGCCGCGCTGCCGCTACGGCTACTTGGCACTCTACTGCTGTCACGTCGCTGGCGTTGTTCCACCGTGACATTTGAAGAACGTGAAGCAGACGCAACAGATGCCCTCCAGTTGATCAATCACAAGGTCCCCATTTCCTGCATTTTACTCTCTATTTGGGGGGGTTTGGAAGGAAAGTGCTGAGTTTTGTTTTGTACGGGGGATCCAGGAGGGTGGCCACCCAGTAACTGTTTTTTCATTTTGAGGGCCCCTTAATGCGAGGATCATGTTGGAGGAAATGGAGCATCCAAGCACTCATGTGAGAGATGGAGCCTTGAGATCCCAAGCCCTGGTGAGGGCACTAGCAAACTCATCTTCCTCATCTGCCTCACAGTCACGCCAACCTCTTTCCAAGGCAGGGACGTCGGTGTCTAGGAATACCTCCTCCTCCTCCTCCTCCTCTGCTTCCTCCGGCACAGCTTCAACACAGCTCTGACTTGCCTCAGATGATGCACCCTGAGAGCTGAGTTGCCGCCTTGCACTAGCTCTGGGACCCTGACCCTGCTAATGAAACCGATAAAATTGAAAAAACTGTCGGGCCTTGTGGATTTGACGAGGAGAAAGGCTCCTGCGTCATCTGTGTCCGTCTCCCCCCTCCGTCGCTGGGTGTTACCTGATGTTTCAGAGTGTCCAACGATTGTTCCAGAACTAAGATCACCACAATGCTCATGCTGACAAGGGAAATTCCGCACTGACCATTTGGTGGCTTCTTCAAAACTGGCAAGGATGGTGCAGAGCTCTTTCACCTGCCTCCACTCTCGGTGGCTCAACACCCCGAGGTCCGCACCGCTGCTTGTCAGGCCATGTGTCACTTCGTACTGCGTAATGGCATTGCGCTGCTCCCACAATCGCTGGAGCATGGGGAGGGGGGAATTCCAGCGTGTTGCCAGTCAACAATGAGACGGTTTGACAGGGAGGCCAAGCTGACGCTGCAATGCAGCCAGGCGGGACGAAGCAGGGTGCGAACGGCGGAAGTGCGAACCCCAGACCTCGAGCCTTCTTCAGCAGCAGTCCAGACCCGGGTAGCTTTTTAAAATTTTCTGGACGACAAGGTTCATGACATGTCCCAGGCAAGGATGTGCTCCACCTACCGATCTTAAGGGCGCCAGCAGATTTTCGCCCGTTATCTCACACCACCTTGCCTGGCACAAGTTTCCTTGGGCACCCAGCCAGCGCTGGGGTCTCGTTGGGGAGAGCCTCCACAGCTCCTGACCTGTGTGTGGACGGTCTCCAAGGCAGATTAATTTCAACACGGCCTGGTGTCTCTGGGCACGTGTTTGCCACCAAGGATCTTGGGGAAAGAGCCCTGCACCATCCCTGCGTTTTGAAGAGCGTGCGCCGAGCCTGAGAGCCACCGTCACCCCCAAGACATCACCCAGCTCACTCATGAGCTTCAACAGAGATATAGCGGCCTTGGCCTGCTTACTAGTCCATGGGTCAGGGGTGAGATGGACTTTTCCGGACACAGATGCAGACAACGCACTTAAAATTTTTTAGATGACACGTGGCTGGCCAGGCAGGGACGGCTTTTCTGGCATAGAAATGCCTGTTTGGGCATCTGTATTGGGGCAGGCGAGGGCCATGACGTGACGGAACCCATCTGTGTCCACCAGATGGAAAGGCAACATTTCCAAGGCCAAAAGCCTGGCAATGCTTTTGGCTTTGGGATGGTTTGGGTTAAAGTGTTTCTTCTGCTCCCAAACCTGGAAGACAGAAGGCTGGCTGCTAGACTGGCCGCTGTACGGGCGGAAGGAGAAGCGGTAGGATGGGTCTCTGGTGGTGCTGGTGGTCCTCGGGTGACGGTGGAGGCTGAAGGGAGGCTGATCCTGATCATGACTCCTGAGAGACATGTGCAGCTGAGGAACGCTTGGTGGGGGCGGAGGAGGAGAGGCGGAGACAGAGGGGGTGACAGTGGTTGGAGGCTCGGCACGGTCTGGCCTTTTTTGGCCAAGTGTTCCCATCGATTTCAACTCATGCATTCGCTGCATGTGACTAGACATGTTTTGGGAGTGGTTTTAAACCCCTTAAGGTTCTTGCCTCTACTTATGCGTTTACGGCAAAGGCGGCATATGACATCGCTGGTGAATCAGAGGCTTGCTCAAAAAGGCCCAGGCGTGAGAGGTCCTGGGCCTTTTTGACGGCGATAAGCGAGGAGCGGGGTTTGCGCTGACCGTGGCTGGCGGAGTCATATCAGCGCACTTCTGCGACCACCCTCTCCCTTTTTGTGGCGGGACCCGTACTGACACTACCCCATCGTCTTCCTCCTCGTCCACTGATGAAGCGATCGCAAGCAAATTCTGCTGAAAAGACCAGGATGGATCCGCAATGTCGTCATCATCATCCATCATCAACACAGGTACATTTTGGGCGTCCTGACTTTCTGCAAACCAGAAGCTGAGGGCTACAAGCAAGGGGCACTGCAAGGCGTTGCCGACCGCCCGGGGTTTTGCCGATTGACCGGCTTCCTTCACCTCCTCTGATGGCATCAGTAACTTGGCGTCAGAGCAGACTAAAAACATCCTCTTGATCTTTTAAAAATGCCTTCTGACCCCAACCGCAATTGTCATCAAAAAGGTCTTCAGACAATGGATTAAACCACAGTGGTGGGTACAAAGAGTTGACATTTGGGCTGCTTCATGTTGGACCCGGGTGCTGATGATGCTGATGACGACATTTTTGGCCGTGACTGGGGGACGAGGAGGTAAGACTGCTAGAAAGCAGGTTTTCATTAACCACTGAAGGACAGATTGGGGACGATGTTCGTTACTTAGATTCACAGGCCCTGACCCAGCGATGACAGGCCTGACGGTCCTGCAACTGACGATCCGCTGGCATGCATGTTGTCGCCAGCACTAGAAGGAGCACCTTCTCTCGTACCTCTACCTCCTTGTGCTACCCCCCTCTTTGCTCGCTTACCACCTGCATTTCGCTCCATGTTCAAAATATAAAAATTTGAAAAAGGTATGGAATAAATTTTGGAAAGTCTCTTAATAAAAGACGGCAAATCACAGCTAATTTTCAAAGCCCTCTAATCAAAACAAAATTGCCCGGATTCAAATTTAACTGCAAGGTTCTATCAACAAATCTGGACTGGCAAAAGTGCAAAAAACACGTATCTGTTATGTTTTCGTATAATAAAACTGTATTTTTTGCACCTTTTAATTTACCTGTTGTGACTATAGAATTGTTTGTTTTATGATTTACGTGGATGCTGCTTCAATGAACAAAGCTGGGTGCGAAAAAGTCAAAAAAAACGTATCTGTTATGTTTTCGTATAATACACGTATTTTTTTTCACCTTTCAATTCACCTGTGGTGACTATAGAATTGCTTTTTTAAGATTTACTGGATGCTGCATCAATGAACAAAGCGGGTGCGCAAAAGTCAAAAACACGTATCTGTTATGTTTTCGTATAATACACGATATTTTTGCACCCTTTTCAATTTACCTGTGGTGACTATAAAATTGCTGATTTTAATGATTTTAAAAAGTGGAAAAAAAACTTTGCGTTTCCCAATTTTTAAAACAAAAAGTTCTGGGTGCGCAAAAGTCAAAAAACACGTATCTGTTATGTTTTCGTATAATACACGGTATTTTTTTGCACCTTTCAATTAACCTGTGGTGACTATAGAATTGCTGTTTTAAGATTTACGTGGATGCTGCGTCAATGAACAAAGCTGGGTGCGCAAAAGTCAAAAAACACGTATCTGTTTATGTTTCGTAAAATACACGGGATTTTTGCACCTTTCAAATTACCTGTGGTGAATATAGAATTGCTGTTTTTAAGATTTACGTGGAAGCTGCGTCAATGAACAAAGCTGGGTGCGCAAAGTCAAAAAACAACGTATCTGTTATGTTTTCGTATAATACGCGGTAATTTTTTTGCACCTTTCAATTCACCTGTGGTGACCACAGAATTGCTGTTTTAAGATTACGTGGATCTGCTCAATGAACAAAGCTGTGCGCAAAAGCAAAACCGTATCTTTATGTTTCGTATAATACAGTATTTTTTGCACCTTTCAATTCACCTGTGGTGATATAAATGCTGTTTTAAGATTCGGGATCTGCGTCAATGAACAAAGCTGGTGCGCAAAAGTCAAAAAACACGTATCTGTTATGTTTTCGTATAATACATGTTATTTTTTGCACCTTTCAATTCACCTGTGGTGACTATAGAATTGCTGTTTTAAGATTTACGTGGATGCTGCATCAATGAACAAAGCTGGGTGAGCAAAAGTCAAAAAACACGTATCTGTTATGTTTTTCGTAAATACACGTATTTTTTTCACCTTTCAATTCACCTGTGGTGACTATAGAATTTCTGTTTTTTAAAGATTTACTTGAAGCTACGTCAATGAACAAAGCTGGGTGCGCAAAAGTCAAAAAAAACATATCTGTTATGTTTTCGTATTATACTCGGAATTTATTGCACCTTTCAAAATTTACCTGTGGTGAATATAGAATTGCTGTTTTAAGATTACGTGGAGCTGCGTCAATGAATCAAAAGCCAGGTGCCAAAAAAGTTTTTACAAAAACACGTATCTGAAATTTAAAAAATAGTATTTTCGTATAATACACGGGATTTTTGCACCTTTCAATTCACCTGTGGTGACTATAAGAATTGCTGTTTTAAGATTTACGTGGGAAACTGCGTCAATGAACAAAGCTGGGGGCGCAAAAGTCAAAAAACACGCATCTGTTATGTTTTCATATAATCACACGTATTTTTTGCACTTTCATCACCTTGACTAAAATCTTTTAAATTTTGTCGCCAAACAACTGGGTGCCAAATCCTACTGTATGTTTCGTATGTACGTATTTTTAACAAAACTGTGCTGAAAAACAGATTGTGGAAATTGTAATTTAACGCAAGGTGGATAATTCCCAACACAGGGGAATGGTAAAATTGAAAATGAACACCTATCTGAAATGTATTCTGATAATAAAAGTGGAGTTTTGCACCTAACAAAGAAACCTGCAGTTACTAGAAATGATGTTATCCAATTAAGTTTTAGGCTGCCCAATATCCAGGAAATATTTCAATAGCAAACTGTTAATAATAAAGATATTGCAGTGCAATGTCTACACTAAGTCTTGGTGAACTTTATCCAGTGTTCTTTATAGATAAAAGCTTGTCTGTGTTTCGCACCCACCCCCCCCCCCACCCCGTGACTTTACAGCGTAGATGCTGCTTTAAAATTCTCTAGCTAACTACATAAAATCTTCAAATCTCTTAAACTAACTAAATTGGGAAGGATCACAGCTAATAGTAGAGGTTTCTCTGTGCAGAAATAGACTAATTTCGCTGAGCTGTTTGACCACAGGCAGAGCGCACGTCCTATTCCTATGAGACGCTGAGAGACACTAAGGCTGAACAGGAAGGGCGTTCTATGTTAAAACGAGGTCATGTGATTTTTTCCAGCCAATCGCAAACCATACACATCCCCGCATGACGTCGCACACACATCTCACCCGCCTATTCTGTAATCTGATTTGCTGGCCGCCAAAATGACATTAAGTGCCGAAAATGGTGCGATCTTAATAGATGATGCACAGATTTTAACCTTAATTATCGCATGATCTGAAAATTTTGATCACCATAAAAACCTTGCCGATTTCAACTTTGTCGATAAAAATCGCTCAACACTACTTTTCAGTAATAGTGTAGGGGTATTATTCAGTCACTTTGTGGTGGTAAATTTTTGGGCCCTTTTTCTGGCGGTATAATCAGGTCCATATGTAATAGCATTATTGGAATAGGGGTTTGGTATAGTGGATTTTTTTGGGTACGATTGTGAGTGAAAAGGGTATATTTGTCCCTTGTTTTATCTACATTTTTAAACTGCATGTCCAGGTGAATGTTCGTGCATGGCGGGTGGGGGGGGGGGTTTTTGTAGGTGGCCCTCCAAAATTTGTAGGGACCCGGGCTTCTCTAGTTACGCACCTGGATAGGTATATTAGTCTCCTCAGTAGGTAGGTAGGTATATAGCCCCTTGGAATGTACTGTAGGTAGTAAGAAGTCACCTTAGTAGTAAGTTAGGTATATAGGTACCCTTGGTAGATAGTTACATAGTTGTTATGGGAAAGAAGACAATTTTTTTCTAAAGCTAACCAAGGGTGGAAAAAAAGGGGGGAAAGGGGAGAGAACAAACATTACCCCCACCTCACCGGTTAATTCCTTGAAACCCAAAAGGGCATAAACCCAATTCCCGTGAGCCCGTACTCTGCCCCCAGACCCTCCACCACCAGGATCCGATTTAATGGTACTACGCTTTAATATTCTTTTTTTCCGGTAGGTATCAAGCCTTTCTTAAAAAACCTCTACGTTCCTGCCGTACCACCCCTTTAGGTGGGCTTTTTCCACAATTCCCGTTCTTTCGTGAAGAACGCTCTTCTCCTTGAGATTAATCCTTTTTCCTAGTCGGGGAAGTCCCCTTGCTTTTGAGGGGGGTTCACTTGAAAAAAATTTCTCTCCTATTTTTGTAGGGGGCCTTTTTTAAAATTTATATAAATTAATCATGTCCCCCCAAAACCGTCTTTTCTCAAGACTAAATAAGTTCAGTTCTATCCTCTCCTCATAACTAAGATCTCCATTCCCCTTATAAGTTTGGTTGCTGTCTTTGTACTCTCTCTAGCTCCATTACATCTCTTTTATAAACTGGGGCCCAGAACTGAACAGCATATTCAAAAGTGCTTTGTACACGGTAGAATTTCACCTGCCCGCGGGCCCTGCCTTTTTTTAAAAGCCCAAAATCTTACTTGCCCCTAGAGGGGCGATTGACATTGCATGCATTCTGTAGTCTAGTCTACAAAATGCCCAGATCTTTCCAACAAGCAATTCTCCAAGTTTTTTTTCCCCCTAAATATGATGCCTGGAATTTCTCCCAGATGCAGAAACCCTTTCATTTATCCCCATTGAACCCCATTTGCCAAGTGGATGCCCCCAAGCACCATGTGTCCAGGTCTGCTTGCAATTTTTTGAGCATCTTCCATGATTCACTACCCCGCATAGCTTGGTGTCACTGCAAAAACGAACGGTGCTATCGATCCCTTCCATATATCATTTAAAAAACACATTAAATAAAGAGGACCCAAAAAACTGAGCCCCGCGGACACCCCACAACCGGGGACCATCAGAGTAGAAGTCTTTACCCCCACTCTCTGGAAGTCCACAGCCAGATGCCCCCTCAGATTAGACAGGTATATAGGCCCCCTTGTAGGTAATATAAAGTCACCCCCCCCAAAAAAAGGTAGGATAATAGTAATAGGACATAGAGGGCCCCCGAAGGTAGTTACAGACTTTCAAAGTTAGGAAAATAGGAAGTAAAAAGGGCACTTCGGTAGGTGGGAAAAGGAGGTAGGTATATTACTATCCCAGAGGTAGGATTAGGTTCCCCGTAGGGTTTTACTATATGGGTCCCCTAAAGGTTTGGGAGGTAATTTTTGGGCCCCCCGTATGTAGTTAACAAAGACCCCGGGGAGGTTTTTGGTTTTTCTAATCCCCAGAAATTTTAAATGTAATTGGGGCCCCCCCCTGGGTAGTAGAAAATTTTTGGGGCCCCTCAATATTTAAATAGGTATATAGGTTTCTCAGTAAGTTGGTAGTTATATAGGGCCCCAGTATGTTTATTGTTATTTAGGTTCCCTCTCTATGTAGGTAGATATATGTCCCTCCAGTAGATTGATAGTTTTATAGGGATCCCCAGTATGCAGTTAGATATATATGCAGGGGCGTAACTAGAGAAGCCAGGGCCCCATAGCAAACTTTTGGATGGGCCCCCCCCCCCCCTCCCCTCCCTGACCACGACCATGTACCAGGACATGCTGTTAGATAATGTAGATAATACAAGGGACAAATACCTCACCATACATATCACCATCATACTGCTACCAATCAATTCACATACCAAAACCAACATTACCAAACGCTATTACATAAGGACCTTTATTATACCACCAGAACACACCACAAATTACCACCACATAGTGACTGAATAATAATCCTACACAAATTTCTGATCAGTACACAAAGACCAATACTGTATAATAATTTAAAAAAATAATAATAATAATAATAATAATATTGTGACCATAAAGTGGTATATACTAGTGTACACAGGCTCTGCAGACTGGGATATAACCACCATACAGTGACCATATAGTGTAGACAGCAGTGTACACCCGGCCTGCAGACTGTAATATAACCACCATACAGTGACCATATGTGGTAGACAGCAGTGTACACAGGCTCTGCAGACTGTTTTAAACCCCCAACAGTGACCATATAGTGGTAGACAGCAGTGTACACAGGGTCTGCAGACTGTATATAACCACCAATTACAGTGACCATATAGTGGTAGACAGCATGTACACAGCCTGGCAGACATAAAGTGATTCCCGTGCAGTTACATCTTGTGACTCACAGGTGACGTTTCTCTGACCAGTCGTTGACTTTTTCTTTTGTTCTGCATCCGGTCCAGTTTCCCCCATCTTGTGCATTTCCGACCACTGTCCCTGCAGATTTTGACACAAATATCTTAGAATCCGCTTTTCCCGACCTGCCCCCCTGGCTATAGGGGTTT
>JAODAL010082184.1:0-11658 GCA_025379985.1 Phyllomedusa bahiana
GCGCCGCGCCTTAAATATATGTGGGGCCCCGCGACGCAAAGGGGGGGCCCGCGCTGGTGTCCGACAGCTGCGCTTGATGAATGACTTACTTCCTGCGCACGTGACCGGCAGCTGGGCCCTCCTCTTTCTTGCGGGCAACAGCACTGTTTAAATAGTGATGCCCCGCCCTTGGGGCGGGCTTCATGATTCAAGTGATTCAAGTACCCCCCCGGGGCTCTGTGTCTGAGGGGGGGGGCCCCGCGGCTCTGGTTTGGGGGGGGGGCCCGGTGCTCTGGGGGTCTGAGGAGGGGGGCTGCGCGGCTCTGTGTCTCAGGAGGGGGACCGCGCGGCTTGTGTCGAGGGGGGGGCCGGCCCTTCTTTCCCATACGCTGCGCGGGGTCTGTCCCCTCCTTTTTCTCCAGGTCTCCTGTGATTGGAGTCGGCCCCTCCCATTCTCTGCCTGTGGGGGGTCCATGACCTGCTGACGGGGAGGGGGGGCCGCCCCCGATCACAGGAGCGCGGGGAAACTGAAACGGGGTTAGAGACTCTGTGTGTTTTTGTAAAAAACGCGGCCCCTCATCACCTCTAGGTAATTGGGGCCCCCATGAATCCCCCCTGCCCAGGACCCCCCAAAGGCGCGGGGGTGGTGGTTGTGAGGCTGGGGGGCTGTGTGGGGGAGGTTGGGGGGGCCCTGGTGTGAGGGTGGTTTGGGGGGGCTTGTGTGAGATTGGGGGGGGCCTGTGTGTTTTGGGGGGGGGGGGAGGGCTGGGGGGGGGGGGCTGGGTGGGGCTGTGTGTGTGAGGCTGGGGGCCCGTGTGTGAGGCTGGGGGGGGGCCTGTTGGGGAAAAAGGCTGGGGGGCCCCTTGTTGTGTGTGAGGCTGGGGGGGGCTGTTGTGTGAGGCGGGGGGGGCCTGGTGTGTGGGGGGGGGGGGGGGCCTGTGTGTGTGAGGCTGGGGGGGGGGCTTTTTGGGGGGGGGTGTGGGGGGGGGGGGGGGCCTGTGTGTGGGGTGGGGGGCTGTGTGTGTGAGGTGGGGGGGGGTGTGGTGGAGACTGGGGGGGGCCTGTGTGTACGTGTGGGGGGACGTGTGTAAGGCTGGGGGGGTCCTGGTGGTGTGGGGGGGGGGGATGGGGTTGGCCGGGGGGGGGTTTGAGGGGGGGGGGGGGCGATGGGGGTTGGAGGGGGTTTTTCACCTGAAATGGGGCCCTGAAATTTCTGATGGCGACCCTGATTTCACAGTCGCAATTGACCCAAAAAATTAAGTGTTAAAATAATGGGATCAGAGTTATCTCCAATCCCAGCCATTATAGTAGGAGCCTGGTTGTCAGTCATAGCCAGGCTCCCAGAGTTACCACATTGGCACCATTCTGTGCCTACATGATAAGAATCACATATCTGTATGTTTATTTGGGGCAACTAGTCACTACATATAACATACATTTATGGGATGTAGCATTTAGGGATAAAGCATCTACAGAAACCACTTTCCTTTCATAAATATGAACTTTTTCACATCTGGAGATTGCAACATCAAAATGAGAGGAATTATTCCTTTTTTGTTAAACTCCCCTCCCCCACACAAGGTATATACCATTGTAAAATTTCAAACTTTGTAACAACTGCTGATGTTCTTAATTCTTTCCACCACAGTTGGAATCACATCAGGATTGGACCACCCAAAATATTTACAAAAAGGTTTTAAAATTTGGGACAATGATTTTTTCTCCCTTTTTGGGTTTTGTTTTGGCAAATTTAAAATTATTTTTTATGACTTTCCTATAGCCTCTTTTATTTTTTTTGGAAAATATTTCAGAATTTTTTCCCCCATAATGATGGGTACTTTCTGATGTGATGTGCATTATCTCCTGACAAAAAACCAGGCCCCACATATTTGGGTTTCCCCCGCAAACATCTATTTCTTTTATAGGCCAAATAAAAATTTTCCCTCTCTGATTTTTAAAAAAAGCAACAAAAACTTTTTATTACTAAAACAATTACATAAAAATTAAAAGGGATTTTTAAACATAATTTAGATTTGAGAAAACATAAAATGACATATCACTGACATGGTAATAAGCCAAGTACTTTACTTGCCAAGTATCTGAAAACTCAATCTGCTGAAAATGGTTTTTTATTTTTTATAGATTTCAATTTAAAAATTTTAAAATTTTTGGACCCAGAGGAGATTTTAACTTTTTGGCAGGGTAATTTTTTACCAGTGTTTTTAAATTTTTTACATTTTTTACATTTTCTAAATTGGCCTGAAAAATTTTAAATATTTAAGGGTTTCCCAAACAAAAGGGAAAATTTTCCCAAAATTGGGTTCATTATCTTCCAATATTTTTCTAAAAAATAAGGATTACACACAGGATATATTTTTTGAAAATTTTTTCCCCATTGATTTTTAAAGAAAGGGAAAATATGCACCCCAAAAACTGTAATATTAAACCTCCCCCCAAACTGTTTCAGATTTTTTTCCATGGAAATTTTTTTTTGGGTTTTCTGGAAAAATTTCCCCCAAAAAACAGCAAATCCCCACCCTATTATTCACCCCCTGTTATTAAATGCTCACTAAAATCCCCTGGTCCTGAAGAACCCTTTCAAAATTTCTACTTTTAAAGGTTGATCACTCGGGGTGGGTTTACTTTTAGAAAAATTTTCCCAAAAGCAAATCCACGGCCATTCTTAAAAATCTGCAACAGATTCTGTTTAAGGGAATTTAATTTAATGGGGGTTAAAAATTTCAAGATTTTCTGCAAAGAAATTTAAAAGCTGCTTTATTTTAAAAACCAAAAACGCAAGGAAATTTTTTTGTAAAATATTTCTGCTATGTGGTAGTTGGATATGTAAAATTGCATCAACATATCTGGCACTGTAATCCGCTGCAGAATTTCTCTCCACACTGAAAATCTGTCCTGTGTGCAATCGCTTAAAGATCTATAAACTGCTCCTACCAACATACATTGCCCAGGCTAAAAATTTGGCAACAGGCAGGGGGAATTTTCCCTACAGAAATGTTTTTAAAACCCCCCAAAAAGGAATTTCTATTTAGAAAATTTTTTGTGGGGTTTTTCCCCCCTTTACTTAAGTGGGGTAAAATTTTCACTAAAACCCACAAAATTTATTGCGCAAAATATCTGTAGCAAATTAATTCCATATGCATTTACCAACATGCATTAAAAGCTAAGCAAAATATTTCTCCCCGATCTGATACCCTTTAAAAATAGATTTTTACAAAATATCTTTAACTCTTGTCATTATGCTTTGCAAAAATTTTTTTAATTCTCCCTGCGGAAATATATTCGAGATCTTTGCCATTTGATTTAAACCCAATTTTCCTTCAATTAAAGGATTGCAAGTTTCTAAAATTGCAAAATAACAATTTTTTGACATTATGTTTTAAAATTGGGAAAAGAACAGGGGGTTTTCTATTGGGGCTATATCAGGGACATCTTCTACAAATTTTGAGTTAACCGTACTATTTATCCTTCATAACTCACATATTCTATTCCTTTTACTCAGGTTTTCTTCTTGGTTTTGAAAATAAAAACCTTTTTAAAATTTTAAAGGCACCATTTTGGGGGGTCCCCCGTCCTTTTTGATGTCCCTTGTCCACTGATTTTCACTGTAGTAATTTGTCCAAAACAAACTTTTGTCCTTTAAATATTTGTTAAATTTTTAATTTTAAACACGACAAACGTATTGGGTTTTTTTACGGGCCAAAAGTGATCTTTTGCCTTGCATTATCAAAAGTCTTCATTAAGTAAACACAAATTTTTTGAGATTGGTACTTTTTAATTTAAATAGAAAATCTATATTTTAAAAACTTTTTAAAGGGGTAGTTCCACGGCTTATTTTTTGGGGGTGATTGGAGCCGTAATGCGCGCCCTTAAATTTTCGCTGCTTACGGCTCCAAACCGTCCAAGTAACTACAGTAATCCACAGTTCTCATAGAGAACTGTGGATTCCGTCGCTCCTCCCCGCTCGGCGAATCCGCCGCGGGGGGAGAAAGTGACATGCACATTATTTGCGGCGCTTACGCAATGTCTATGGGGCCGGCGGGCAGCTCCCCCGCCGCGCCCCTGTCCCGCCTCTTATTCAAGCCGTAATTGCAGGCGAAATTCGTCCAGCAATAACGGCTTGAATAAGCCGTGTGAACACTGCCTAATACTTAAAATGTGAATCCATATTGCAACTTAAGATACTCTGTACTCTGTTTTTCTTTATATACGCTAATAGATCTAGCATATCTCATACCTAGGTATAACTCTTACTTATCTGCTGAATCCATTAGGCATGACAATTCTTTGTTAAATATACTAGTCCAAAATAGTAACAGTTGCTTTTAGTTACTCATATTTCAGGAGCAACAAAAGTTGCTTGTAAATTTAGTGCAGAAACTCTCAAGACATTAAGGACCCTTGACATTGGCTGTGAGCTTGCAAATTTTATCTAAAATATCAATACTACATGTTGCATATTTTTTCAGGTTTCAATTTGGTCTTGTGATCTGGAATATGCTGGGCAACCTGCTCATTCGAATAGTAAGATCGTCATCAGTAGGTTGTAAGTCAGCATGGTGCACGACTCGTAACCATATGCCTGCCACCGTACAGAAGCCTTATCTATGTGCAACTGTAATACTTGCAATCAACCCCCCTTGTGGGTATTAGGGGAGACATGTAGGATCGGGTTTTTCACCCTTTTTTGGCATAAAATGTGCCTAAGTGAGCAGTCTTGTTCGTAAGACTTGACACTTTCGAATGCGCCTAACATGAGGGGGCATTTTGGGGGCGTTTCGCACTATACTCGTAATATTAGACACATATATGAATGTGGTTCCGCAAAACTAGGCGTATTACTGCTCGAAGAGGCAGTCCAATTTCAATGTGGTCTGCCTGAGCCTGAGGAGTCGAAGTGGAGCTAGATTTGTTGTTAGGTCAAAAAATGTCCATTATTTTTCAACTTACACCAGAACAATAATGAAAAGTAATATCTCATAATTATCAAGCTATATGAAATTAAATTATTTAAATTTAATAAAAAAGTTATCATATAAAATTAATATAAAAAAATAAAAATTTTCCCAAAAATACCCCCAAAAACATTTAAATTTAATAGAACAAAAACATTTTTTACATTAAAAACCCCACTGAGATTTTGTTCAGTTTTTTTAAATTTTAAATTTCCTACATTAAATTTGAATTTTAATTTTGCTGCTTTTATTTAATTAATACAGCAAGAGCCGCACACCACGGGTCTTGGGCCCTGTGGTCCCCAAAGCAAGATCGTGCCATTGTTTTATTCACTGACATGCTTTTTCTAATGATTTTTGGCTAGGTTCATAGGGGCTTAATTGGGGGGACGTAAATACGCTCCGCAATTACGGGTGGCGGGCGGGACGGGGGCCGGCCCTGCTTGCCCTTGGCATTCATTACCAGCTGGCGTATACCCCGCGGGTTTTTCAATGTAAATTTATCCCCCCCCGGGCGTTTTCGCCGAGCGGAGAGGGACGAAATCCTTTAGTTCTCTAGAGAACTGTGGATTACGTATTACTAGGACTATTCAGCCCCTAATTTGCGCACTCCCGGGGGTAATTCGGACTGAATATGTTTAGGGTTTTAAACCTGTGAAAAATAGCCTTAGGACAACATGTATGAAAGGGTTTTTTCACCATTTTCTGTGTACAATGCACCTAATGAGCAGCTACAATGTCTTGTGCCTAAATTGTGTTGGCGCATTTTTGTAGACTAACACTTTTTTTTGGGACCTAACATGAGGGGACGTTCTGGGCGTGTTGCACACATTGTAGATTGACACATAATAATGCGGTCGGCCAAAACAGGCGCATTTTGCTCGACAAGCAGACCTACTCAATGTGGTCTGCCCGACCCAGGAGTTAAAGTAGAGCTAGATTTGCCGTAAAAGGGCAAAATCTCCATTTTTTTTAACTTAGATAGTGCAAAAAAAAGTAATTTATTATAATTAGCAAAATGTATAAAAAATTAAAATTTTTTTACATTTAAATTAAAAAAATGATCTTTAAATTAATATAAAAAATATATAATTCCCCAAAATATATAATTATTTTTTAAAAGTTTTTAAAATTAATACATTAAAAATCCCATTGATTATGTTGTTCCGATTTTTAGATTTTAAATTTTTACTACATTAAAGTTAAAATTTATTTTTGCTGCTCTTACCCTTTATTCTGCATACATCAAGAGCCAGCACAGCACAGGTATTGCTGGGACCTGTGGTCCTCCAAGCAGCATCACTCCCATAGTTTCTGCTCACTGACATGATACTCTAATGACTTCTCTTTTTTCCAGCCTGTCTATAACCTTTATACATGTTAAGTTCCGTAATACGCCTAACATATAGGCGAGGCGCGTCGAACTTTACACACCATTTATGAGCGCACAAAAACCACTTTCATACATCAGGCACATTATACACTGAAAATGAGACTCGACTATTCACTGCGACGCACTTGCGTTTATTCATGTCGCCCTTATTTTCAGCCTATCTATAGCCTTTATACATGTTAGGCTAATTACTAATGCGCCTAAGTTTCATAATGTGCCTAACACACAGACGAGGAGCGACAAACTATAGACCTCATTTCTAATCACACAAAAAAACACTTCCATACATTCAATCACATTATACACTGAAAACGAGACTCGAAAATTCACTTTGAAGCGCCTTCCTTCATACATGTCTCCCTAGGTGTATGAGTGGTTGTTTATTATTATGTTTGCTCTTCTGTATGAAGGTGTGCACTAGTTTTTAATTTGTGTGCACTTATGTACTAATCAATTGTCCACTTATAAATAATAGGTATGTGAGTGATTGCTCATTAGTATTCTGCACCTGTGCAATTTCTCCCATATAGTAAGTTTTTTTTTCTTTGTCTCCTACTGTATACTAATGGATTTCTGACCTGCCTTTGTAACAGCAAGTATGGCCTTTACTCTGTGGTTGCAAGAAAAGTGCTACTAGTATTAAAAATACTCTTCTACATTTGTAACCTTCAAAAATCCCTACCCAAAATTTTCCTTTCTTTCGAAAACTAATATTGGGATTTGTTTGTAAGCATAAAAAAGCAAAAGTGTCCTCAAAATGTTCAGTTCTTAGACTATGTCTATACAACACTGGATTCTTGTCGGATTTTTAACGGATTCAGTATTTTGAATCCACCGAAAACCCGACTGTACCCAGCGCTGTGTAGACTTCAATAGAAAATCTGTGCTGTATTCTACACAGCATGAGATTTCTACTGAAGCCACCAGCCGTCCGGCGGAAAATAGAACATGTTCTATCTTCCACTGGATATACGTCAGATGCCTGTGCAGCCCACGTACTTGGCTAGTGGGAAATTCAAAATCCGGCAGCGGCCTTTGCGCAAACCGTACCGAATGTCACGGTAAAGCAATGTTAAAAATGCCATTGGATTTTCGACAGCATATTATCATTGCTGTGTAGACATAGTGTGGTGGGCTGCGGGGTTGAGCAGCGGAGAGGATGGGAGTGGTAGTGGCGAGCACTGAGCCATTCCCTTTCACACTTGTCATGGTGGCTGCCATTCGCCAAAACCTCACCTACCTTCCACGGGCCTCAACACAGTGGTGAAGGGTTACCTGCAGCTTGATGTGGATGTTACTGACTCCCAGGGTGCCATTGGATTTTCCATGATGTTAGAGGCACCCATGATGTTGTGCAGGTGAAGCAGAAGGCAGACGAAGGGTTAATAGTTTTGGTAACAAGCATAGACCTTTTATTTACCGGCAAGATGTTGTACACTGAATTCCTTCCTTTCAGCTACATCCTTTCTCATCTGATGTTGCAGCTAGCAGCCAGCAGCGTTCCCTTTTAAATTAGCTCGTCACTGATTTGGATGCAGTCTTGGTACTGCAAAAAGTATTCCACCCCAGGAGAACTGACATCCTGTAGCAACTTCTAGCTTTTACTACAACAGGAGCAACTCCAAGAGATTAACATCTAGATGGGCCAGGCCAGATGCAACAATCTGGACACCATCCGTCCCTTACTTGGATGCAGTCTTGGTACTGCAAAGAGCCTTCCAACCCCAGAACTGACATCCTGTAATACAGTTTCAAATCTAGATTGCCCAGGCCAGAGGCAACATTCTGGACACCATCTATATTGCAGGCCAGGTGCGGGACTCACTCTCAAGCTGCGCCTCCTGTACACACCCTAGTGTACCTGTTTAAGAGATCTTCAATGCTCAGCTAGGCAGCAACTCTCTCCATAAAGTTCTTTAGTCTCATAGTAACTCATACAGTGGTGGCCAAAAGTATTGGCACCCCTGCAATTCTGTCAGATAATACTCAGTTTCTTCCTGAAAATGATTGCAATCACAAATTCTTTGGTATTATTATCTTCATTTAATTTGTCTTCAATGGAAAACCACAAAAAGAATTGTCATAAAGCCAAATTAGATATAATTCCACAGCAAACAAATAAAAAGGGGGGGACAACAGTATTGGCACTGTTTGAAAAATCATGTGATGCTTCTCTAATTTGTGTAATTAACAGCACCTGTAACTTACCTGTGGCACCTAACAGATGTTGGCAATAACTAAATCACACTTGCAGCCAGTTGACATGGATTAAAGTTGACTCAACCTCTGTCCTGTGTCCTTGTGTGACCACATTGAGCATGGAGAAAAGAAAGAAGCCAAAGAACTGTCTGAGGACTTGAGAATCCAAATTGTGAGGAAGCATGAGCAATCTCAAGGCTACAAGTCCATCTCCAAAGACCTGAATGTTCCTGTTTCTACCGTGCGCAGTTGTCATCAAGAAGTGTAAAGCCCATGGCACTGTGGCTAACCTCCCTAGATGCGGGCGGAAAAGAAATATTGACGAGAGATTTCAACACAAGATTGTGCGGATGGTGGATAAAGAACCTCGACCAACATCCAAACAAGTTCAAGCTGCCCTGCAGTCCGAAGGGTACAACAGTGTCAACCCGTACTATCCGTCGGCGTCTGAATGAAAAGGAACTGTATGGTAGGATACCCAGGAAGACCCCACTTCTTACCCCGAGACATAAAAAAGCCAGGCTGGAGTTTGCCCAAACTTACCTGAGAAAGCCTAAAACGTTTTGGAAGAAAGTTCTCTGGTCAGATGAGACAAAAGTAGAGCTTTTTGGGAAAAGGCATAAACATAGAGTTTACAGGTAAAAAAAAGAGGCATTCAAAGAAAAGAACAAGGTCCCTACAGTCAAACATGGCGGAGGTTCCCTGATGTTTTGGGGTTGCTTTGCTGCCTATGGCACTGGACTGCTTGACCGTGTGCATGGCATTATGAAGTCTGAAGACTACCAACAAATTTTGCAGCATAATGTAGCGCCCAGTGTGAGAAAGCTGGGTCTCCCTCACAGGTCATGGGTCTTCCAGCAGGACAATGACCTAAAACACACTTCAAAAAGCACTAGAAAATGGTTTGAGATAAAGAACTGGAAACTTCTAAAGTGGCCAGCAATGATCCAGACCTGAAATCCCATAGAACACCTGTGGAGAGATCTCAAAATGGCAGTTTGGAGAAGAACACCCTTCAAATCTCAGGGACCTGAGCAGTTTGCCAAAGAAGATGGTCTAAAATTCCAGCAGAGCATTGTAAGAAACTCATTGATGGTTACCGGAAGCGGTTGTTCGCAGTTATTTTGGCTAAAGATTGTGCTACCAAGTATTAGGCTGAGGGTACCAATACTTTTGTCCGGCCCATTTTTGAAGTTTTGGGTGAAATGATCAATGATTTGATTTTTGTTTCATTCTGTTTTGTGTTTTTTCACTGCAAGCAAAATAAATGAATATATTAATACCAAAGAATTTGTGATTGCAATCATTTTCAGGAAGAAGCTGAGTATTATCTGACAGAATTGCAGGGGTGCCAATACTTTTGGCCAACACTGTACCAGTAAATAGGCTGTGGGCCTTGCCAGCTGAAGTCTGACAGGAACCCAGGTTTCAAGGGTTAAGTCTTTCTCTTCATCCCACAGGTCTAACCACTCATGACATTAACTCCCTATAATTTAAACTAAGGTCTATTTAGATACTATTTGCGGTCACTAACTCCCAGGGTCGCCGTAAAGGCAGTACAAGGGGTACTGCTCTATGGGGCCCGGAGAGAAAGGTGAAACGTGGGGGCCCGCTGAGAGTGGGCCCCCTGTTTTACAAGGAAAATCAGAAACTTCCTAGTAGTTTGTGCGGCACCTGTAGCTTAAGTAGAAAGAGTGTGGGCACTGTGTGAGGAGAGGAGAGGAGAGGTGAGGCCCGGCCCCTGAGTCACAGATCAGCACAGAGATGTTTCCTTTACACTTACTGCTTCAGTGACTGCAGGGCTCATCCTCCCTCCCTCTCTGTGTGGCAGCCGGGATGACAAATATATAAGTCAGACCTTCCCATGGGTTGGTGCCTCACGGGTTTGAATCGTGACATCATCCCGGCTGCAGTGGAAAGCCCGCATGCAGAGAGAGGGAGGGATGATGAGCCCTGCAGTCACTGAAGCAGTAAGTGTAAAAGAAACATCTCTGTGGTGATCTGTGACTCGGCAGCCGGGCCTCCAGTGAGTGATTTGAAGACCGCTCATACAATTCTCCTCTGCGGAAAAGTGAAAAAAATGTGAAAAAGTGAAAAAAAAGTTTAAAAAGTAAAACACAAACATGAAAACTAAAATAAAAACACATACACAGCCCTTTTTCCTTTTACAAATGCCAATTGCCCCCAAAGAGATCAAAAATAAATAACGTACACATATTCGGTATCGCCGCATACGTAAAAACCTACACTATAAATATGTCACATTAATTAACCCGTACTGTGAACGCCGTAAAAAAAAAAAAAAAAAACAGTCACAGAATTGCGATTTTTGTTCATCCCGCAGCACATAAAATGGAAGAAAAAGTGATCAAAAGTATATACAAACACCAAAGTGGTACCAAATAAAATGTCAGTTCATCACACACAAAAAAAGTCCTTACTCAGCTTTGTATACTGAAAAATAAAAAAAAAAGTTATGGCTATCAGAAGATGCATAAATATTGTTTTACACAATAAAAACACTTTTTTTAAAAGAAAAAAGTGCTTCCACAAAAAAACTATATAAACTGGGTATCGCCATAATTGTAAAAAAAAAAACAAACAAACCACAAAAACTCCACTTAGAATAAAGTAGACGGAGAAAATCTACTAGGGATAATTAACCCTGGATATACCAAAATAATTAAAAAAACACCAAACCACGAAGTGGTAATAAATCCTAGGAAAAATGACTAAAACTTAACTTTTATTAATTTACATTAGATACACAAAATAATCTAACCTACCAAAAAGACTATCCCTACCACTTAATTACTGCCTAACCAGAATTGATGAGAAGGGCGCCCTGATAAGGGCGTCCCCAAACACGTACCTCCTACACCTCACCCTACAAACTACAACTAAACAAAGTACTGATTAGAAAAATAATATAATCTTATAATGTTAGATGTTAGATATACTCAATCCCATCAGTCATCATAGGACAGTTAATGCCCGGATGAAAGAATGTAAGGTGTATCACAGACCCCAATAGCCCCCGTACTCCTACAGATGCAAAACGATACTGGATACAATAACCATACATAAAAAATTGCTTTAGGTACAACCAAAAAA
>JAODAL010082185.1:0-11658 GCA_025379985.1 Phyllomedusa bahiana
GAGAGCCACAACGTCCCACCCCCCACAGAAAAATTTGGGATATTGGCGTAGTGTTGGTGAAATCCGGGAAACGCTGTAGGGCCCCAAAAGATCGATTGTCATGGTACTGAAAGAGGGGCAACAACTTCACGAGTCCTTTGCAACCTTTCTTGATGTAACCCGAAAACGAAGAGGGTCTGTTGGAAGAGGCACTTCTCCAGGTTGTCGTAGAGGCGATTACTTCGTAGACACCTCAGAACCTGGCGCACATGGATCCGATGGGACTCTGGGTCGGGCGAGAAAACCAGGATGTCATCCAGGAACCCAAACAACGGAAATACGGAATCAAAAATTTTTATTGAAAAATTCCTGAAAACCGCGGGAGCATTACACAAAAACCGAAGGGCATTCCCTTGTCCCAAAAGTGCCCACCGGTGTTAAAGGCGTCTTCCACCACCCCTCATGGTCTAAATTAGATTTTAAACCGGTCATTTCCCCCATTTAGAAAAATTTTGGCCCCCCCGGGTTGTAAAAAAAAGCTTGTTGTTAAATGGTAATAGTTTTTCTCTGTTATTTTATTGAGACCGCAATAATCAATGTACAAGTGTGGCGAACTGTCTTTCTTCTCAACAAAGAAGAATCCGGGCACAGGGGGGAGAATAACTTGGGGTAAAACCTTAAAAATGTTCTGGGGGGCCAGTTTTTCCCCCTAAAAAATTTTCCCTCACATAAATAGGATAATTCTAGCGGAGTCAGGCGAGCTCTGCCCACTTGCATGGCTTCTTCAGTAGCTAGCAAAGAGGGGCGGGGACCTTAAATCCCAAAGCAAGACGGGGTAGACATGTGACATGCCAGTTCATTTTCCGTTTCCAGTACAGAATTAATCATTCTTCCAATCAAACAATCTGTCTTGCGGGGGTTCCCCCCTCTTCTGTCATTCTGTTTATCTTGTTCTCTTACCCCGGGAAAAAAACACTGAACGTTCGAATCTAACCAGGTGGTAACAAACTGCCGGAGTAATAAACCTAAGTTTCTCAGTTTAAGGATTCTGTCCCTCTCAGTTTGTGACAAGTGGCAATAACTGGCATGGTGATGAAAAGGAAGCATTGCACAATCATCTGACACCACTTAATTAAATTTTTGAGGAATTAAATGGTTTAAGAACTTTGCTTTGAATAAAGGTTTTTATGCCTCTCCCACATGCTCCAGACTGGATCTAGGTCCTTTGATCATCTGCAGATTTTAGAAAGACCTGCTAGTTCCTCTATTTTTATAACCTTAAAGATTGTTTTCCTTAGTGCTTCAAATTCAAAGTTTAAGTGTAATAAGTAAAATAAGCTATACATGGGTGTTTCCTTGGGGGTTTGGGAGGGGGGGCAATGATATGGGCGGTTATTCAGTCACTTTGGGTGATAAAAGATGGGGATTTTTCACTCAGTAGTGGGGGTATTATTTAGTCACTTTGTTGGGGATGATATATGATGGTATTATTCGACACGATGGTGTGATATTGGTGGATTATTCAGCATATGTGAAGACATGGGGTGGTTTTATTCATTACTAGGGATGATGTGATCCACTCTACCCCCTCACCCGATCTCTCTATCATTTCAACGTACCCCTTCCCCAGCCCAAAGGCCGCCCCTTTGGGGGTAATCTTTGACCCCAAATCTGTCCTTCAAAACACACACAAAACCCCCCCTCTCCCTGCCGCCCCCCCCTGAAAGTACTCCCAAAACCATCTTTCCCTAAAATTTGAAAGCACAAAAAGTCGCCCATCCCTCGTCACTCCCCCTAGACTACTGAACATTTTTCTCGTGGACTCCCTTTTAGCACCTCGCTCCCCCCAAACCCCCTTTCACTTGCTGCCTTTTCCACCATCCCTCTCGCTTTTTCCTCTCCTTTTGGGGGCCTCATAAAACCCTTTAGGGCTACCCTTTGCCCAGCGAATCCAGTTCAAGCTAGAAACCTTGACCTACGGGGCTTCCATTCCCTCTCACCCCAAAATGAAACTGCGTTAATCTCCTGATACCTCCCGTCACGCAACCTCCGCTCCTCACAGGACTTTCTTCTCTGCTCTCCTCTTATCAGCTCTTCACATAACAGTCTCCAGGACTTCTCAAGTGTGGGGAAAGGGGGGCGTGAGAAAGGGGGCGTGGTTATCTCCCAAAACGTCGTGTGGTGTTTCTTATGGAGGACATCTAAACCGGCTGCTCCTATGATCTCTGCTCAAAGGCATCGAAACCAGTAAAATACCTTGGGCCCGTATACTTGCCGATCTTTTGGGACATTCAACCTCATTGAGGATTCCAGGTTACATTCCATTGAACTTTCATTATGTTTATGTGAGAAGTACATAAAATTTCAGCTAATGTTTGATTATGGCAATATTGGCGAAGATTGTTCTATAATATAAAGAATTAAAATATAAAGAATATTTGTGTTTCACGGCATATTGTTCTAATTTATGCAAAGAGCCAGGGACACCAGGGGATGTCGCAGCAGCGGCCGGGACACAGGAGACACGGGCCCACTGTCGGTCCATAGCAGGGGCCGCAGCATGAACCGTGACAGGGACTATGGTGTGGTAGGTGAAGATAGGGGCTATAGAGTGATAGGTGGAGGTGGTGGGGGGTTTATAGGGATATATTTGGGGGTTGTATTTTGTGTTGGCACTAGACCATAAAATATAGTCCAGTTGTATGGGCAGTGGTGGTAGAGAAAGTACAGGTAACAACTTGCAGGAACAACCCCCTGGAAATTGTGCTGGGGCGTGTACCCCCTGGATCATCTTGTGCAGCCTACACACCAAGAAGATTAGGGGCAGCCATGATCTTCATGGGGTGCAGGGAATGGAGTTTGGTACTGACATATTTTTGTGTAGTGTTTATATTTTT
Source organism: Phyllomedusa bahiana (assembly GCA_025379985.1). Classification (NCBI taxonomy): domain Eukaryota; kingdom Metazoa; phylum Chordata; class Amphibia; order Anura; family Hylidae; genus Phyllomedusa; species Phyllomedusa bahiana. The sequence continues at coordinate 2,877 of JAODAL010082185.1, forward strand.
GTATAGGTTTCCAGGATTGGATCCATTTCTGTAATAAAACAGTCAACGAGGGCTGTTGTCAGGTAGTGTTTATTTAAATAACGTGTTTTGTTTGTTTTTTTATTATTATTTTATTCCAGTATTGTCTGACAGACTTATCTTGATTACTATCACTGGGGCTTAGTGTCAGCCACCTGTGTTTTTTCGTCACCCAAAGATGACATTAACCCTGTGTCACAGGGTTAGTGACTCGGGTTAGTGTTACAAAGTGACAAAAAAAACACAGGTGGCTGACAACAAGCCCCAGTGATAGGAATCGAGAGAAGTCTGTCAGTCCCCAGTACCCAACGCACCCGAGGTACTGGGAAGAGCTAGGCTACCATCAGGAGTGGACTCTCTAATGTGATGGTCTGCTTCTGAGGTGGCTGCGGCCTGGTATTTTATGGCTGGAAGGAACAAGTATCCATGAATCTCCGATTCTGATAGTATCAGGCTGCAGCTACTGGTTTAAACTTGCCGGGTTATGGAAACAGAGGTTTATTGAAAAATCTAGAAAGAAACTAAAAAAACCGACGTGGGATCCCCCCCTTTTTTCATAACCAGCCAAGGTAAAACCGACAGCTGCAGCCTGATACTATCAGATTGGGAAGATCCATGGATATCGGCGCTTTCCCATCCTAAAAATACCAGTCCACAGCCAACTCAGAAGAAGACCATCACATTAGATGATGCCACTTCTGACAGTTACCAGCTCTTCCCAGTACCCCTGGTGCACTGGGTACTAGGGTAAAAGTGACATGGGATAAGTGTCAGCCAAGGGCCACAAGAAACACCACTGCCTGACACCAAGCCCAAGCAATAGTAATGGAAATGGTCTGTCAGACACCTTCATTACTAACTAAAAAACTAAACACAGAAACAACAGACAAAAAAAAAACACTTTATTTAAATAAACACTCCCCCACACAAGCCCTCATTAACCATTTTATTAACGAAATAGATTCAATGCTGGTCAAACGTAGTCCACCGAATCTGTCATAGTCCTAAATGGAAACCTGAAAAAAAGAGAATAAAGAAACAGAAATCCAGGAGGATGGGACTTCACTTAGCTTTCCTGGATGGTGAATAACCTATCTAGTGCCCAGGAAAGCTTGGTGACATCCCCCACAGCAGACAACGCTGGGTGTTACCCAGGTTTTCTGTGTACTGGACAGTGCCCCCCACACACTCTAAAACCTCTATCCTAAACCATAAATCTACCCCAGCTCCCCAACTCTGAACTAGAACCCACCTCTCCATGTATATGCGCCTTCTCCCTGTTTACCCCTCCTCTCCCTGTATACACCCCCTCTCCCCCTCCGCCTGGCCCTAGGAGAGAGTGGGGGAGGGGCAGAGGCAATCATCATTCCCTGCTATAAGAGGAAGGTGTAGGCTGTGACTCACAATCGGCACTTGCCATGCTCTATACTTGCACCCCCTAGTAGCAAGCAGAGGTAGGCATCCTAGGTGATTGCCTACCAGGGCCGTTCCTAGGGGCGAGCGAGGCAGGCGATCACCTGGGGCGCCGGGGCTCCACCCACCCGAGCGGAGCCCCGCTTTGGCTACATGGGGCTACTATCTGGCTACAGAGGGCTATTATCTGGCTACAGGGGCAACTATCTGGCTACAGGGGGGTATTACATGACTACAATGGGCTACAATATGGCTACAGGGGGCTGTTATATGGCTACAGGAGGCAACTACCTGGCTACCAGAGGGCAAATAACAACCTGACTACTGGGGTGCTACTATATGGCAACCAGAGGGCAAATAACTACCTGCAGGGGCATATATAACTACATAATAGGGATCTATATTTCTACTTATTGGGGAGCCTATATAACTACGTATCCGTTTAATAGGGGCTGACATACCCACCTATTGGGGGACCTATAAGTTTACCTACCTAATGGGGCGCTATACACCTACTTAATTGAGGACTGCCTACCTAGTTTAGGGGTGTACCTTCTGCACTTTTACTGTTTGGGGCATATGGGGGTAATTATTACCATTTGGGGCGCTAGAAATGGAGAGTTTATACAGCGATAGGAATTGGTAGAGAGGCGCTGTTAAATTGAAGAGTCTAAGATATTTGTTTTGTAAATTCTACAGTGAAGAGTTGTGGCCAGGAGAAGACGTCATAGCGGTCTGGGATAGATGGAGAAATGGAAGAAGAGAAAGAGGGAAAAACTCTTCAGAGACGTCTCCTGTAAGTGCCTGGATGTAACTTTACTGTAATCACTTATATGTCTGCAGAGCCTGTGTACAATTGTACAATTGGTATCTATATCTGTATGGTCACTGTATTCCGGTGATATTGGGTTATAGTTTTAAAGGGTTTTTGTATTAAAGTAAGGGTATTGTATATTTTTCAGTCAACAAACGTGCTGGTGATATTGGTCATGGTGTGGTGTTTATATTCAGTCACTATGTATTGGTGATGGGGGAATCATGGTGGGGTGGGTATTATTCAGTTCACTATGTGCTGGTTTGAATATTGGTCATGGGTAGTGCTATTATTCAGTCACTATGTGGTGGTTGATTATGGGATCATGTGTGGTGGTATTATTCAGTCACTATGTGCTGGTGATATGTGGTCATGGTGTGGTGGTATTATTTGGTCTCTATGCGCTGGTGATATGTGGTATTAGTAGGAAAATTGGTACTATTACCTTTGGGGTTTCGGTTTTGTGTAGCAGTGTTATTTGGTAACTGTATGACTATTATTTTGACTTTTTATATGTAGCACATTGTATTAAAGCTTTTTGTATATTTTGGCTTTGGCTGATGGTGAAACATTGTGTTGCATTGTGGCGGATTATGTTACAGGGGGTGGAGGGTGAAATTTCTTCACCTCGCTCTGAGTGCAATTTAGCCTAGGAACGACCCTGTTGCCTACATCTATCTACCCATCGTCCTGGCCCTGGATGTTCATGATTCTTACCAGCAATTGACTTTCTTCTTTGCATAGTGTACCACCACCACTCCCTCTATTTTTAGGACTGGCTCCATTAGCACTGTCATTCCCTACAGAGACTAGGGGACAAACCACCTGTTGAGTTTCTGCTTGTACCCAGCAGCATTTTAGGGCTTGCTGTATAGCAGGATGAGCCAGGATGTCTTCCAGAATTTTTTTCCAATACTTGGGTCCTATCTCTCCAGCCATCAACCTAAATCCAGCTGCACATTCATGCCCACTATCAGGGGAACCCTGGAATCCATACTCCCTTGCATCACCACCACCCCCTATCCTTTGAAAACATGGCCTCACAGTAGACCCTGGAGTCAATTGCTAAGCTCTTATCAATCGACTTTAACCCTTAACAACTGGCTTAACGACTGTTAGCGACTGCACAACGCAGTAAGTTCTATATCCCCCAGTATAGATAATAGGGTCCCCCAGTAAGTTATATTTCTACCAGTATGGGTAATAGGTTCCCCCAGTAAGTGGATATATGGTTTATATGTCTCTCAGTAGGTATATTGGCAGATTATAGGTCAACCAGCAGGTGTATAGGCAGATTATAGGTGCCCCAGCAGGTATATAGGTAGGTTATAGGTTCCACAATGGGTATATAGGCCGGTTATAGGTTCCCAGTAGGTATATAGGCAGGTTATAAGTCCCCCAGAAGGTATATAGGAAGGTTATAGGTCACCGAGCAGGAAGAGAGGTCTAATAGGCTAATTAAAAATGAAAAAACTAACAGTACTCGCCTTTCCTCCACTCCCTGAAGCTGTTGCTGCTGCCGGTCGTTGCCAGAATAAAGAGAGAGAGAATTTTAAAGGCCTTTTTATTATTTTCTGCAAAGTCAAAAGTTTACATATATTAGGATTACTATGCCTTTAAACAATTTGGGACAGCCCATATGATGATGTCATGTCTTTGGAAGCTTCTGGTTTATTGGCAACAGGTAAGTAGAGACACACCTGTGAATGTATTTTTATGCACACCAGAAACACACTGTTTCTGTGTGTAACATCATATAAAAGTCTAAAGAAATCAGCCAAGATATCAGGAAGAGAATTGTTGGCTTGAACAAATCTGGATCATCCTTGTGTGCAATTTTCAGATATCTGATTGTGCCTCATTCATCTGTACAAACAATTATATGCAAGTACAAACAAGATGGGAATCTCTAGCCATCATACCGTTCTGGAAGGAGATGGGTTCTGTGTCTCAGAGATGCAGGTGCTTTGGTCCGACATGTGCATATCAAACCAAAAACAAAAGCAAAAGACCTTGTGAAGATGCTGGTGGAAGCTGGTAAGATTGTGTCATTATCCACAGTGAAACGAGTACTCTATCAACATGGGCTGAAAGGCCAGTCTGCCAGGAAGAAGTCATTACTCCAAAACAAACATATGAAAGCCAGATTAATATTTGCAAATGCACATGTCCTGTGGTCTAATGAAACTAAAATTTAACTGTTTGGCCATAATGACCGTCATTACGTTTGGAGAAAAAAAAAAGGGAGAAGCTTGGAATCCTAAGAACACCATCCCAAATGTGAAACATTGTGGTGGCAGCATCATGTTGTGGGGTTGTTTTGCTGCAGGAGGGACTGGTGCACTTCACAAAATAGATGGCATCATGAGGAAAAAAGATTATGTGGCAATACTGAAGCAACATCTCAAGACATCAACCATGAAGTTAAAGTTTGGACAGAAAAGGATCTTCTAAATTGACAATGACCCGAAGCATACTGTCAAACTGGTTACAAAGTGGCTTAAGGATAATCAAGCCAATGTTTGGGAGTGGCCATCAGAAAGACCGGATCTCAATCCTATTTAAAATTTATGGGCAAAGCTGAAAAAGGCAGGTGCGAGCAAGGCGACCTACAAACATGGCTCAGTTACACAAGTTCTGTCAAGAGGAATGGGCCAAAATTCCTACCAACTATTGTGAAAAGCTTGTGGAAGTATATCTAAAAAATTTGACCCAAGTCATACAGTTTAAGGGCAATGCTACCAAATACTAATGAAATGTATGTAAACTTTTGACTTTGCAGAAAGTAATAAAAATGCCTTAAAATTCTCTCTCATTATTCTGGCATTTGTCAAATACAAATAATTTTAGTAATTTTTTTGTATTAACTATTTTTATGGCATTTTGGAGTATATATTGGTTATGTTTTCTATTTTGGCCGGTATTAAAAGGGAGTGTTATGCCTTAGGTATATGCCTTGGCTATATTTCTTATGTTCTTTGTATTCATATACTAAATTTCCATGCTTCAGTTGCGACAGCTCCATCTAATGGCTGTTTGGGCACACTTATAGCACATATTATGTTGACGTGGGATCCTCCAAAATGGGTATTTAATCACTTTTCTAAATATATGTCATCAACAAAGTGAAGCCTCTGAGAGCTACAGCCTGACTTACATGCCCTTGATTTCCTGACCGTTTACATTAGACATGAACAGGAGTTGATCTGGCCACGCTTGTGTTGTTTGTACTTCTTATCTGAAGGCAGGGACCATGAACGAGCTTTGAAGGGACTGGGGAGAAATATTCTGTCTCTTTTGCATAGAGAATCCACTGGTTGTAATGTAATTATCTGAGTAAGCATGCAGACGCTCCCTGCTCAGCCACTATCCCTCTCTCCCTGCAGCCATTAGTGAAGGAATGAAAGAAGGCTGCCTCCTGAGCTTATCTTCTTTCCTGAGCAAATAAGAGGGAGAAATAAACCACATATAGCTTGTGCACAATACAATTCTCCTCTGTGGATAAGCAAAACAAGACTGAGACTATCAGGAACGTGCATGGGAGGTGGAGTGATGACTTCACAGAGGAGGTACTTGTTTTTTTAAACACAGAAACACAAAGCCCCTTTTTCAAGCCTCAAGAGTGGAGTATCAGCCTGTTAGGTAAGGAACTCACTTATTGGCAAAACCCCCTTAACTTTGATCCATTAAAGCTGCCATAGTCATACCACATGTCCTGCTGACATTATAGAGTCCTCTTCATTATCAGCCATTTTCTGTGGACCCACGTACAGGGAAGACATATCCCACTATTCTCTCTCATCCAGACCTCCAGTTAGCATCGCTGGTAAGATTAAACTGCCAATCAGGGATAAAATTTTAAGTGTTGTATCTATCCCAATATTTTTTAAATTTTTTTGCTCATGTTTGCTGCAGACGGGTACACCCTGACCCCCGTACTCTCACATGTATATGTCTGCACATTCTCCACATTATTAAAATTTATGCACATTTTAAATTGTCTCTGCCCTTCTCCCCCCAACCGCGGGGGCCGTTACCTGGCTGCCAGTGGTCCCTGCACTGCACTCAGGGCTGCTGCTCACTCCCACTCCCAGCTGCTCTCTTGCCCGTACTCACCTGGTCCCGCCCTGCTTCTTCCTCAGCGGGAGGGCACCTCTGTGTCTTCCACCTGTGAGACACGTATTCCCTACCTGCCACTAGAGGCATACGCACATCAGTTCCCTGGATTTACAGGGTCAGTGCGCAACAGGTGATTATGTTCCTCCAATGCATTTCTTGCAAGGGCTTTTTAGGGATTCTGTTTCCTGCTCTCCGCGCCCAGTTGTTGGTGTCCATTTCTAGTTATGTTCCACTGTGCATTCCTAGTGTTCCAGTTTTGCCTCTATCTGCTGTTCCTAGCCTCAGCCAACCTGCCTTCCTATGCTTGCTATCTGCCATTCGTGCCACACCTGCCTACCACTCAATTCCTCTCGCTGCTCCACGTTCCGGCTTCCGCCCTTCGGCTGTCAACATTCGTACCTACATTGGGGGTAGCGACCTGGGGGTTCCCTGCAGCAAAGTCCTTCCCGCTTTGCAGCCAGCGTCGGTGAAGACAAGGGGACCCCTTAAACTCCGCTCCCTGGTATAGGCTATACCACTGCTTCGCAGTGACCAGAGGGTCCACAGTACTCTACGCAGTCACTCAGGATATCGTGACATATACTTCCTGTTTGCATGCTGTTACATCATGATAAATATGTGTTGTATGTTTCCCCAGTTTTACACTATCCTATGCGATAAAGTTGAAATGTGGATATCGCTCCTTGTCAGTGATTGCTGGGAAAGAGTTTAGCTGCCTGTCAACTTATGCTCCACACACATAGGGAGGACAGACCGGTAAAACAGTGGCTTCTAAACAGGCTGGATTGAGGATCCCTAACTGTGCACAGTGTCACAGTACAGCATTGCTGCAGTTAAACAGCAACTTTCTACAGGCCTGGATTACAGAGAATCCTGATCAACTCAAAATCCTCAAAGGTAACCTTATAATGTGTGGATACTTTAATATTATCATAAATAAATCCCAAGATAGATCTGGTGGTGGTTCTCGGTACACTCCAGAACTCAAAAACCTTATTCAGGAGGAGAATTTACACGACCAGTGGCGATATTCCCATCCAAAGAGTTAGACTTTACCCACTACTCAGCTGTGAAATACTCTCATGCGATACTTGACTTTTTTTTTACTTAATAGACATGCATTGAAAACTGTATTACATGCACACATAGGTTACAAATCATGGTCAGACCATGCCCCGATATTTCTAACAGTGAGGGATCGCTTCTCTCTTCCATTTCATTCCCCCTGGCGCCTAAACAACTTCCTACTCAAATATCCAAAAACTGTTCTAGAAGTTGAAAAAGCTTTCAAAACCTTTTTTGAAATAAATACTCCCTCTGCACCTTCAGAGAAAATAATGTGGTGTGCGCATAATGCTTATATTAGAGGTCTTTTTACAGAGAATCTTAATCTTGCACAGTGTTACAGTATAGCAAGGCCGCAGTGTAACTTCGGCTTCTATCATGCCGGATTGCAGGATACTAACCTTGCACGGTGCTACAGTGTAGCAAGACCAAGTGGCAGACACAAGTGAGTCAACCTGTAACAGTGTCAGCAAGAGACAGCACCCAATATGTGACAAGGCTTTATTCCTCAGTTAGCTCCAGAACCCTAAAAGAATCAGGGGAGAAAGCCCTACTGTTGCCAACGCGGCCAATGTATGGGCAAAATTTGAAAATGTACAGCTGGAAGCAGAATCCAGGGTACAGCTGGAAAAGGCACAACTGGAAAAGGCAAAGGCACAACTTGAAGCAGAGTCCAGAGCACATCTGGAAATAAAAAGGGCACATCTGGAAGCAGCAATGGAGAAAGTAGCAGTGGTAAGTGAAGCTGCAGTCGCTATTGCTAAAGTAGAGGCTTTAGAGGAAGAAATTAATCTCAAGAGTGAAAGACTCAGCAACATTCTTGAATCTGAATACAGAGATCGCAACAACTCGCTGCGACTTCAGACTATGTACTGCAACATGCGAAGTCAGATGCCAACCTACTTTCAGGTCCAGGAGCAGAGTCAACTCCCAGTTATGAGTTCCAGAAAAATCCTGTTACACGGTATGTAACCTCAGGTAACCAGGCACCCTGCATCAAAAAAGAGAGCAGTTACAAAGACTGTCAACCTTCAGTACAACCTGCACCCAAACCAATGAATGCCTACAGTGCCATCATGCCCTTCAAGAAGGAACAAGTGGATGGTGACTATTACAGCAATAACATGTTCAGAAATCACTATAACCCATCAGATCTTCCACTTACTAACCTCCTTCCAGATATATCTAATAGTAATCAAGAGATTTCTGACTTCCTCAAATTCTTTGCAAAATGTGAGCTAGTAACAAAAGGGCTCACAAAGTTTGATGACCAACCTGAAAGCTACAGAGCATGGCAATCTTCATTCAGGAATACCATCAAAGGTCTAACTCTGTCTGCAAAGGAAAAGTTGA
>JAODAL010082186.1:0-11658 GCA_025379985.1 Phyllomedusa bahiana
AGGCAGGTTTTTGGGGGGTAACAGGCATTTGGGGTGTATATAGGAGATTAGGGGGTATATAGGAAAAGGCTTAGGGGGTTTTATACAGGCAGACTTAGGGGGGGTTTATATAGGCAGAGTTAGGGGGACTTTATACAGGCAGGCGTAGGGGGCTTTAAAGGCAGGCTTAGGGGGGCTTTATATAGGCAGGCTTAGGGCGGGTGTATACAGGCAGGCTTAGGGGGGCTTTATATAGGCAGGCTTAGGGGGACTTTATACAGGCAGGCTTAGGGGGCTTTATATAGGCAGGCTTAGGGGGACTTTATACTGGCAGGCTTAGGGCGGGTTTATACAGGCAGGCTTAGGGGGGCTTTATATAGACAGGCTTAGGGGCAGGTAAAATGAGAAATAGTTTACTTAACTCGGTCCACGCTTCCCCGATGCACTGCGCTCCCGCCTCTGTGCTCAGCGGGGGCGGTGCGATCATGTGACGTCACCGCGCCGCCCACGTGATCACTGAGAGCCGGCAGGGGAAGTAGCAGAGCGGAGCGAGCGGAGCTTCATTCTGCTACCTCTGGGCAGCGCTGCCTCTAAACCCCCCCCCCCCCCGCTCGGGGGGGGCCGGAGGGCATGGGCGTTCAGAGGTAGCATGCTCCGGGCCCCGCAGCTCTGCACCCGCCGCAGTGAACTGTTATGTTCAATGTCGGCGGGCACAGGAGCAGAACTACCGGGGTAGCAGCCGTGGTAGCGGCTGCTCAGAGCCCCCCGAAAGCCCAGGCCCCGGGGCAGCTGCTACGTCTGCTACCCCGGTAGTTACGCTCCTGATCATAGCAATACAATATAACAATACATTTTGGTTCACTTCTCACTAACCAGGGCAAAATCAAGATTATTAAGATCCAGTGCAGAAAAAAATGTAAGGGGCCCCAATGTTTAGTAACATTGTCATAAAATGTCCAGGGTACCATGAACACTAAGGGCATGTCCCCACGGCACAGAGCAAATACACTTGCAAAATCGCCAGTCTGATGAATGCTTATTTTACCCACTGTAGGTAGTCAAAGGATGGGAGTTGGGCTGTCCCCTGGGCATGGTGGGAATAGCAGACCAGGGACTGCTTTATGGGGAGAAAGGCAGAGAAAGTAAGGCAGAAAGTAGGAGTCATGTATAGTAGCTGTTGTATAGGTCTCAAGAATCAACTCCATTGGTGGGTCCCAAGAAACACTCCACCATTGGGCCCGAAGACTCTACTTCCCTGGTGGGCCCCAACAATCAGCTCCCTAGGCACTGTTTAAGGATGCACCAAATGTATCACATTGGCTCATAACGCTTAATAATCTTGGTAAATCTTTAGATTTGTTTTGCTCTCGTAGACCAAAAATTAGTTGTATTACTATGCATCAAAAATTTATGGCAGAATTTTGCTGCACATTTAGGCAATATCTGCAATGTTGCTCTATTATTGAAGGGTATGTGGATCTTCCGTGATAAACATTGCATTTCACGCATGTGGTACTCTGTGTTGACATTCATTGCTTATTTGTGAAGGGGTTTTGTTTGTATTATTTGTGAATCTTCTGGGTCTTTTTAAATTGTTTTAAATTTTTTTTACTATTATCCACATTAGTTAGTTGTTCACCAACTTCTCACATAAACAACAGTGCAAGATTCCAGACTACTGGCCTGTTTTCGAAAAGATTGGTATTAAAGGGGTTGTCTCACTACAAGGATTGCTTTTTATATTAAAGATCTTACAAAAACAAGTCACAATATATGTTGATTAACAGTGTCCTACCTATTCCGAGATATCCCCTCTTGTATGGGCTGCATCAGCTCCTCAGGTCGCTATGGCTACAGACCTGTTTGATCCCTCCTGATAGGCTGCCAGCGCTGGTTGCTATAGCTACAGACCTGGCTTCTACTGCAGCCTAGTGGAAGCCAGTAAACACTCCCCTGAATTGAAAGTGAAACCAAGAAACCAGGACTGAGGTAAGATGAATCGATGTAGTGAGACAACCCCTTTAAGCCCGGATGAAGAATAACTTGACCATTGACTCGTTTGAGGTCTCCACTCTTGGGTGGGGGACATGTATGAACGTTCTATATATTCTTAAAAATGGCCACACTCCAATTTCAGGCGCATTACAGAGCGCCCGCCGTACTTTGTAATGCGCCTGAAATTGGGGGGCGCACTAGAACCGTACGAAGCTATAGATGTATAGTGGCAAATCCAGGAGCATTACTGCTGGGACAGGTAGAGCACTTTCAAAGTGATTTACCTCAGTCAGAAGTGTCGCTTTGTAGCTAGAAAGTGCTAAATCTATGACCTGCAGTAGAACGGGTTCATAGATTCAGGCACATTCTACACTACTAATGTGTGTAAAAAAAATGGCGTCATAAATCATACATGTCGCCCTTGGTGTCTTTGCTTCAGTAAAGAAGATGTTTCAGTGAACCAGTGAGCGCTGCAGACTTTTTTCTATGCTATATCCATCAGATTGGTATTAGAGGTTGCTTTTGGCACACATAACACTTTTAAGGTATATTTTTAGGTTTTGGTTGTTTTGAAGTTGACACTGTTTTGTAAAAAGGGTGCATTCAAAGTGGCCAAATAGTTGCAATTTCTATTCTATAGTCCTACTTAACCATATATTTATGTAGTTACTTTGTGTGTTTCCTAGCAATTTGTTTTTCACATATTTCCCCTACAAAGCTACATTTTATTTTAGCAGTTTTATAGCTATTTACGAAAATATGTATGCTATCCACACTGCGCTATACACAGGATGATAATAATGAATGCCACAGAATGCATTCACTCGGCTGGGCATAATGACACAAGCAATTTTCTGACTATGCATACCCAAACCTTTTTATTGCTACCTGACATATAACAGATGGAATGTATACAGTAACAACAAGGAATATTTTTTACTCATTCGAACGACACATACAGATGGTGGGAAAGTAATGAAGGGACCATTGGCTGAGATCGTTGTCTGCATGCAGGACACAGTATGTGATGAAGAAAGATTATGAGCTAAAGTACAAAGTAGAGTCACATTATTATGACCAGCAGGTTATATCCAGAATAACCCCTGTGTGCAGCACGGACAGCAGCTAGACAGGCTAGGAGCAACTCAATAAGGTCCTGGTAGATTGTCACAGGTATCTGGAGCCGACTGCATCCCACAGCTGCTGGAGGCTATATAGAGCCAACACCACCATCCAGGAGCCCCACAGCTGCTGGAGGGTCCATAGAGCCAACACCACCATCCAGGGGCTCCCACAGCTACTGGAGGGTCCATAGAGCCAACACCACCATCCAGGAGCCCCACAGCTGCTGGAGGGTCCATAGAGCAAACACAACCATCCAGGAGGTCCCACAGCTTCTGGACGGTCCATAGAGCCAACACCACCATCCAGGAGCCCCACAGCTGCTGGAGGGTCCATAGAGCCAACACCACCATCCAGGGGCTCCCACAGCTGCTGGAGGGTCCATAGAGCCAACACCACCATCCAGGGGCTCCCACAGCTGCTGGAGGGTCCATAGAGACAACACCACCATCCAGGGGCTCCCACAGCTGCTGGAGGGGCCATAGAGCCAACACCACCATCCAGGGGCCCCACAGCTGCTGGAGACTACATAGAGCCAACACCACCATCCAGGAGGTCCCACAGCTGCTGGGGATCCATAGAGCCAACACCACCATCCAGGGGCTCCCACAGCTGCTGGAGGCTCTATAGAGCCAACACCACCATCCAGGAGGTCCCACAGATGCTGGAGGCTCTATAAAGCCAACACCACCATCCAGGGGCCCCACAGCTGCTGGAGGGTCCATAGAGCCAACACCACCATCCAGGGGCTCCCACAGCTGCTGGAGGCGCTATAGAGCCAACACCACCATCCAGGAGCTCCCACAGCTGCTGGAGGGTCCATAGAGCCAACACCACCATCCAGGGGCCCCACAGCTGCTGGAGAGTCCATAGAGCCAACACCACCATCCAGGGGCCCCACAGCTGCTGGAGGGTCCATAGAGCCAACACCACCATTCAGGGGCTCCCACTGATTCTCAATTGAGTTCGCATCTGCTGAATTGGGGGGCCAGGGTAGTACTTGGAATTCTTGGTCATGCTCTTCTAACCCATGTCAGACATTGAACTCATGTGAAATATTACCTTGTCTTCCTGAAAGATCCCATTTACACCAGGGAAGACTATAAGCATGTATGGGTGCACATAATTTGCAAGAATGAATTGAAATCTATAACAGTTAAGAGTGCCCTCCACATGGATAATCAGGCCCAGAGAATGCCATGAAAACATTCCCCAGACCATAACACTGCAATCACCAATCGTGTTCTTCCAGCAGTGGTTGCAGGGTGTTTGTTCTCTGATGGAAAACAATCCTTTGCCAGCAGAGGTTCAAATTTGATACTGCTTTCAAAATTAAAGTCTTTGCTGCAGATGCAACTTGGTTAGCAGAGGTACAATGACATCCTCTGCTCCGGGGCCCCATATGCAGTGCTGTTGTTTTAAACACACATTCGGTCGACCTCTGATTCATTGTGGTGGTTCACTGTTCCACTGTAGCAAGTCAGTCCGCCCTCGCGCACCTTCATAGCTGATGTTCATCTCTCACATCAATGACATATGGTGCTCGGAGGTTTTCACATCCCTTTGTGACAGGAGCGCCATTTGTCCATTCACCCTACACTTTCACCACAGCAGCACGAGAACAGTTCAGAAACTGCAGAGTTTTAGAAATACTGACATCCTTGGCCCGAAAGCTAATAATAACCTTCTTGCAACTCTGATCACCCCTTTAACTTATGACAGCAAAGAGGCAGGGGCATATATACCGGGGTAGCAGACGTATCAGCTGCCATGGGGCCCGGGCTCTTAGGCGGCCCGGGCACCGGGGCAACTGCTAACACATCTGCTACCCCAGTAGTTCGGCTCCTGCACCCGTGGACAGTGTACATCACAGTTCACTGCCGGCGGAGGTGGAGCTGCAGGGCCCGACGCATCCTGCCTCTGAACTCCCGGGCCCTCCAGCCTGAGCGTTAAAAGGCAGCTCTGCCTGCTGTTAGCAGAGTGAAGCGCCCCCCCGGCACTCCGCTCTGGTAGTCTGTCTGTAGGGTCAGGAGGAGAGCAGCGTACTTTTTTATCAGTTGCTGAACTACGGGGCCTGCACTCCCTGGGGGCCCGGCCGGCAACAAACAGAAACTTTCTGCTGGGCTCCCAGGGTCATAATGGAGCTGCTCCCTCAGCAACCTCCTCCTCCCCCACAGTGTCTTCAGAGACCTCTGGACTGCCTGAGGGCTGCACTGCAAACAAGTAAGTGTTTGTATGTGACTGTATGTATTGATGTGTGTGTCTGTAATGTGTGTATGAATATATATCTGGGTGTGTAGATGTGTGTATGTATATATGTGTGTCTTGGTGTCTGTGACGTGTGTGTGTAATATCTACATAAGTGACCAGTATTCAGTACAGGGTGAAGTTCCCACTATAAAAACATGAAGTAAAATCTATTGTGTAAACAAAGAATCACAGTCCACTAATATCAGCGTGTTAGTGGTGTGTGCAGGATGTGTCTGGCGTGTGCCCGATGTGTGCGGCGTGTGACCGGCGTGTGCGGGATGTGAGTGGCATGTGACCGGCGTGTGCGGGATGTGAGTGGCAGGTGACCGGCGTGTGCGGGATGTCTGCCGGGTGTGGGATGTGTCTGGAATGTGACTGGCATGTGCGGGATGTGTCTGGCGTGTGACCGGTGTGTGCAGGATGTGTCTGGCGTATGACTGGCGTATTACTGGCGTGTGCGGGATGTTTCTGGCATGCGAGTGGCGTGTACGGGATGTGTCTGGCGTGCGAGTGCCGTGTGCGGATGTGTCTGGCGTGCAAGTGGTGTGTGCAAGATGTGTCTGACGTGTGACCAACGTGTTCGGGATGTGTCTGGCGTGTGACCGCCGTGTTTGGGATGTGTTTGGCATGTGAGTGGCGTGTGCGGGATGTGTCTGGCGTGCGAGTGGCGTGTTCGGGATGTGTCTGGTGTGCGAGTGGTGTGTGCGGGACGTGTCTGGCGTGTGCGGGATGTGTCTGGTGTACACTATTTATTCCGTTATTCTTGACAGAACATGTGATGTTAATTTTCTTTTTTTTACAAACCGGGGCGTGGTGGGGCCCATTGAAAAGTTTGCTATGGGGCCCTGCCATTTCTAGTCATGCCCCTGCAAAGAGGGATATGTGTGCAGACAGTCCATCATACACCTTATATGCAAATTAAGCCAGCAAACCACACGTGATTTCCTTCATGAGCTATGCGCTGTTGTTGTCGAAAGTAAAAAGTGGTCATAATAATTTTACTCAACTGTGTGTAAATAAGTAGGGACACGCAATGTAAACTTTTTTTATCTATTTTAAATTGTCAAACATGTCTTCATTCAACTCGGATTCAGTTCTTAATTATGATAGTTAGTGGTTATTTTAGTGGTCCGGTGATACAACTGTCCCATTGTAGCCTAAATAGTAGTTTAATATCTCGTCCAACGTAACTATCTGTTACTTTAACATAGGCTTAATGTTGTGATGACCAGAAGTGATGTGATATAGTAGGTCACTTCCAGTTACTATAATATTAGGCCTATGTTATAGTAACAGGAAGTGATGTTAGATGGGAAGTCAGATCAGAAATTAGACCCCAACAGGAGCATTGGGTTTTCAGACTAGGCCATACATACCCATATGTCATAGGCGTGAAGGAATTCCTGCTAATTGGCGTATGGGTGCGTCACAGTCGGAGCAAAAAGTAGTTTCCCCCACTAAATGGCATCAATGAAAATGTCAACTCATCCCGCACAAAACAAGCCTCTACACAGCTTCGTGCACTGAAAAATAAAAAAGTTATGCCTCTCAGACTATGTTGATGTGAAAACGTGTTCTCTATTTTAAATAAAAGTGTTTTTTGTTGTGTAAAGGTTTCGAGCCGCTCAGAAAATCTAGCATGTGATGTATACCACACAGTGACCACAGTGAAAAATAAAAATCACTACCAAGATTGCTGTATTTTGTTCATCCTACCTCCCAAAAACCTTGATAAAAAGCAATCAAAGCATCACATGAACCCCAAAATGTAACCAATAAAAAGGTCAATTCATTCTGCAAAAAACAAGCCCATAATCAGCTCCGCATACAGAAAAATAAAAAAAGTTATGGCTGTCAGACTATGACGACATAAAAACACTATTTTTTACAAACCCATTTCTATTGTGTAAAAATAGTAAAACATAAAAAAATTGTATACTATTTATACCATTTTAATTGTATCAACCGCCTAGTAAAGTTATCCTATCATTTATCCCGCACGGCAAATGCTGTAAAAATGAAGCCCAAAAAACAATGGCCGAATAACAATTTTTTTTCATCTTCATGGCCCAGTGCTAAAAAAAATTTTTAAACGACTGTGGGTCCAAAATGTACCATACACCCCCAAATTAGTTCCTTGAAAGGTATTGAATCCAAAATGAAGGCAGAAACTCCAGCTCACCGATGCCAACAGAAGCCTGGACTTGGCAAAACAATGTACACAATGAAGAAAACGAAGAGTTGTCCAGCTTCCAATAAAAAGGGTATTTTATTGTGTACAGGAGACACTTGAGACACAGATCAGTAAAATGTCTAATGCGTTTCAGGCCTCATGAGCCCTGTACATAATAAAATATCTCCTGTATCAGAAGCTGGACAACTCTTTGTTTTCTTGAATCCAAAATGGGGTGACTTCTGGAAGGTTTCACTTGTTCTGGTACTTAGAGGGCTTTGCAAATGCGACATGGCACCCACCAAAATCTGCGTTCTAGAAGCCAAAAAACACTCCCTCCCTTGTATACCCTGCAATGCCAACATACAGTGATTCACACCCAAACATAGGGTATTGCCAAATTTGGAAACAAATTGCATAACAAATTTTGGGGTGCTTTTTTCCGGGATTTCTTGTGAAAGTTAAACACTTTCAGTTAAAACTACATATTATTGGAAAAAATAAAATTTTTCATTTTTATAGTCTAACGCAAAAAAAAATCTGTGAAACATCTGTGGGGTCAATATACTCACTACAATCTTGGATATGTTCCTTAACGGGGTTTGAGTTTAAGCACCTTAGGGTGCCCACAAACATTAGACGGTGCCTAAAATATATCCTAATGAAAATGAGACTCCAAAATACAGTAGGTGCTCCTCCAACTCTGAGGCTTGTGGTTGAATAGAGCACTAAGGCCACATATGGGATCTCTCTAAATACAGCAGAATCGAGGGAATTGTTGTTGAGTTGTACTTTCTTGGTAACCTCTATCTGCAAAAAAAAGGGACATTTTTAAAATTCGCCTTCACTTTGCTTTAACTTCTGAGAAATCCTCAAAGCTGTTTTGAATACTTTAAGGGGTGCAGTTTCTTAGATGGAGTCATTTATTGGGGCATCGAACATACAGGCCCTTCAGTCATGTCAGAACTGGACTGGTCCCTTTAAAAAATCTGTGTTGTAAATTTTCTTGAAAATGTGAAAAATTACTACTAAAAAACATAAAAAACATTTTAAAAATGAGGCCAACATAAAGTAGACATATGGTAAACGCTAGTTATAAACTATTTTGATGGTAGAATTATCGGTCTTAACACAAAAATTTTTTTGAAGTTTGAAATGGCAAATTTTTCAAAATTTTAATGACATTTTGATATTTTTCACAAATAAACAAGGATTGTGTGGACCGAAATTTATTATTAACTTAAAGCACAATTTGTCATGAGAAAAAATCTCTGAATCACTTGGATAGGAAAAGGTCAGAGTGATTCAAAATAAAGTGACACAGAAAAAGGGGGCTCTGTCTTAGGGGGTCAAAACGGGAGGAGGGGGAAAAAGGGTTAAATGGGTTTTGTTTTTTGGGAAAAACCCCTTCTGTGGCTCTTTCATTGCTCGCTATGAGCCAGCCTTGGTGAACGGGCAGATGGCATGTGCCGGTCCCCCATTTAAATTTTTTATAATTGATTTTAGCAAGCCCCAACCAGCCCCACGGGGGGGGAAAAGCCTTGGGTGGGGGGGCCCCAAGAACAACCCCCCCGTGGGCCCCAAGAATCAACTTCACTGGTGAGCCCCAAGAATCAACTTCACTGTTGGACCCCAAGAATCAATTATGCTGGTGGGAACAAAGACTCAACTGCACTGGTGGTCCCCAAGGAACAGCTCCACCAGTGGACCCCAAGAATCAATTATACTGGTTGAACCCCAGACTCAACTCCATTGGTGGGCCCCAAGAATCAGTTCTACTGGTGGGCCCCAAAATCAATTTCATGGTGAGCCCAAGAATAAACTTCATGGTAACCTCAAAAAATCAACTCCACTGCTGGACCCCAAGAATCAATTATGCTGGTGGGATCCAAGACTCAACTCCACGGGGTCCCAAGGAACAGCCCCCACCATGGACCCCAAAGAATCAATTAATGGGGCCCCCCAAAGAATCACTTCATTGGTGACCCCCCAAGAATCAATAAATGGGGGGCCCCAAGAATCAAAAAAACGGGGGGTACAAGACTTAACCCCCCAGGGGGACCCAAGAATCAACTCCACTGGTGGGCCACAAGAATCAATTATACTGGTGGGACCCAAAGACTCATCTCCACAGTGGGCCCCCCAAAGATCAGTTCCTGGTGAGCCCCAAGAAACAACTCCACTGAGGGGCCCCAAGAATCATTCAAATGGGGGTCCCAAAAATTTTAAACCTTGGTGGGACCAGAACCCAGTCTGAATATTTTTGAAAATATCAAGTTTTGAACTAAAGGAATTTTATAATGCCCCATAAAATAACTAGAATAAATTTGTCCAGAATTGTAGACTTGACCAGAAGGTGTTAAATAGTAAATTTATTAGCTGATATATACAGTATAATATACAAACATAATGCACAGAATGTGATGAATTACTTATAGCTACATATGAAAATTCTTACATCCAGAGAGAAACCGACAGATGTGTTCACAGGTTCAGAGATGTGTTATGTATGTTGGCAACATGTTAATAACTGAGTAATTAATAACGAACAATGAGAAATGGATGGTGAAATAACAAGTGTTGTACCCAATTAAAGTACGACTGACTAACTTGAATAATGTATAAAGCAAAAAATTAGAGAATCAGAGTTAAAAATATTCCCAAAAGTTTGGTTTTTTTTTTAAAACAAACTCATAAAAGTCATATGAAAATAAACAAAAATCCCGTGTAGCTTTGGGGTCACCCAATTTTTGCTTGCTTTTCTTTCAATGGTGAAATGGTTTAAATTGCGAGTGTGACCTGAGCCCCTTTCCCAATATCATGAATGTCCTATGTCCCCCAAAATTCAATTTTTCTTTGAAAAGATTCAAAAATGACAGCTAGTAGTAACCCCTAGAGCGCAGGGGCAAAGGGGGTTTTTTGTTTTTGTCAAGGCTAGACATTGGGCCCCAAAGTATTAAAAACTGCTTCTAAAATTCACTTTTTTGCCCTAGCAACCAATTTTAGGCGCCCCTTCCCTTTCAAAACCTGGAAAAATGAAAGGGGGCTTGATTGGTTGCTATGGGCTTTATTGGGTTTCTATGGACAACAAAATGAATTTTTGACCCCAGACAGTTTTCATACATGTGGCCATTGTGTCAAATGGCCTTAAAGGGGTTTTGCCCGGACGTGCCCTTTTGCTAAGAAGCAAAAAGTAAACAAAGCCACGCTGGCTGAGAGAGCGAGAACACAGCCAGAGCACAGGACGGGATCGGTGAAATTTCCTCAAATAACAAATAAAAATAGGGTTCTGTTACAAAAAAACAACCCTTTCTCCACAGCAGCTTGAAAAATTCTTTATGTTTTCTGTCATCAATAAAAACAGGATTTCTCGATAATACACTAAACTAGTGGATTCGTATACAAAACACAAAATATTTCTACCGGTGCCCTTTAAAAACTTTTTTCACTCCCTCTATCGATAATTTATCTGCGCAAGCCCGGCCCGCAGCTCTTGTCGGGTTTATTAATAAAGCGTTTAAGTAACTAAGGACAGGGAAAGGGAGCCTGTAGCCTCTCAGGCTGCAATTTTTGTAATCACATTATTTGAAAAGTGATTAAATACCTATTTTGGAGGATCCCACGTCAACATTACATCGTGGCAAAACCCCTTTAAGTCACCAGCTTAAACTCAAAAGTGGTAACATTCCTCTTGAAGGCGGATCTGAAGGGGTGTGGAGACTATCTCGATTCGCTCCACTTTAAAATTTTTAAAAAAAATTTAAACCCCTTTCCCGACAGCCGGTCATAATAATATGATTCTTTGTTTTTTTCCTCCCAACCTTCAAAGATCCAATTATTTTTTTTTTTTTTGCATCTACAAAGACATGTAAGGGCATTTTCTTTGTGGGGCGAGATGTTCTTTTTAATGCTGCTATTGACCACACCATAGAAATTTATTTAAACAAAACAAATTCTACGCAGGGTGTGTAAAGGACTTTGGGAGTGGATCCCTGGACCACCGCAGGCGATGATAGTAAGCCCCGCCGGGAACGGAATCTAAGTAGCCCCGGGTTTTTACCAGAGCCCCCGCAAACGGGATGGACTTGCCGGCTGAGGGTACCCGGTGTCCCCCCCGAGTGCTTGCCTGCGGCGGCAGC
>JAODAL010082187.1:0-11658 GCA_025379985.1 Phyllomedusa bahiana
GGTTTCAAAAAAGGGCTTTGGTGAGAACTTTCTGAGCCTTCCGGCAGGCCGACGAGGCGCAAGTTACACCTGCGCAACCTGTTCTCTTGGTCATCCAGGTGTTGATGGAGCCTAGTAATATTTCTCTCGGCCTCCTCGACTCGCCGGGTCAGTGGCAGGGTTTGGTCCTCCAAGGTACTAATTCTCTGTTCAGCTTCGGTCACCCTCTCACGCGTTTTTTGCGCGTCATGCCTTAGCAGGGAAATATCTATCTTGATCTCCTCGATGCGTGAAGTTAGGGTTGCTTGGCAGGTGTGTATAGCCACTAACACTTTCAGAGTTTCCGGATTTAACGATTCTGTTTCAGAGGGCTCCGGACCTGAATTTGCTGGCGTGTCTGTGGGAGGTTCGGTATCCATGGTAGGCGGGGGTTCCGATCTACGGTATTTGTCAAGCTTTTCAAGTGCTTTAGACGGCGGCTTGATAGGAGCCATATCAGTTTAGCTTATGGGAGAGACAGTAGATTCCTCAAAGTAAGCAAATTATGTGGAAAGTAGAACTGATGAATATGTGTTATACCAATAACAGTGCTACTCAATGGGGGCCTTTAGACTCCAGGAAGAGGTAGAAAGTCACATTCTGTGGATCACCCGCTGATCATGCAGGCTTATTGGTAATGGAGGCTTTCATCGCAGGTTAAGACAGGTGACCTGTCCAGTGTTGGTGCACGATACACCAACAGATGGTGCGGGGGGGGGCGTCCGCAGACACACAGCAGCTGGTACAAATCGGTATGACATTGACAGTCTCTGTGGCAGGAGCTGCACCACTCAGTAGCTAGATATTAGATAGCTGTAGTTAAGATGAGTGAACTGGCTGGGATTATTGACGCCACAATGTGCTCCCAGAGGGCAGGGACGGTCACTTTAAGCTGCGCGGTCTGGAATTCAGGCAGCCTTTCCACAGCTCCCTGCTCCGGCTCTGCGCGCCGCCGGGCTCGCAGCTGATCTGTGCGTCTCCCTTAGCTCCTGTGCGGGAGGACTCTAGCGGAAAGGCGCCGCACGCCTCGTGGCGCTCACAAGATGGCGGGTCAGTCCCCGCTGTCCAACTGCGCCCGAGCAGCTGCTCCACTTCACTCCCGATGTAGCAGGTTACCGGCCTCCGGACCCCCCACACAGCCGCGGTGGTTAGATGCGGCCTCCGCTGACGCAGGGGCCGTCCCGCCCTCACACAGTGCCGGTGCGGCGGGCAACTTGACCGTCGGTGCAGACGGGAAGGAGCCTCACTCCGATGCTCCCCGCAAGTGCCGGTTGCCGAGAGGGTCGCAGCAGGGCAATCTGGCGCTCCTCTCTCTCTAGCGCAGGGCTCCTGGCAAGAGGATGCGGCGGGAGCGCTGCGTGATGTACAAGATGGCGGGTCCGCGTGCTGTGTGCAGGCCCGGAGCCTGCGACGCTCCGCTCCGTTGCAGACGCCCGGTCCAAGCTCTGATCGCACCCCTCCGGTCACTACTCTCTTCCCCTGCAGATAGGGACCAATTTTCAGCAGGATATGGCAGGATAATAGAGTGAGTAACGGCTCGATTGCAGGAGCTCCCGTACGTCTTCCCTCTTCAGCCGCCAGGCCACGCCCCCACATGACGGTTACTCTTGATATCAGCTGCTGGTCATAATGACTTTTTTTGATGCAGAAAAAAAGAAGCAATGGAGGTCTAATCGGAGACTGTGTGTTTTGATAGGCAGCCACTGACTCAAGAGAAGGCTGTAAAGAAAAAAAGCAAGCACTATTTTTACAAGTTTTTTTTTGCAAAACTACATGTGTGATATTACCATAAAGTTATCAAGGGGTGAATAATGGCCGCTATAAAACATAGGGGCTATAACAGGGGAGCATCTTAAATTTTAGAAACTTAATACAATTGTCTCAAGATATGACTTCACAGAAAGGGGCTGTAAAATAACTCGGCCGGTACTAGGCTATGTTTAACAGCGCAGATGATGTACCGTCTCCACTAAAATGGCGCCGAACGCGTTTAATACAGAGAAACATGAAATCTGTTGAGCGATGTTTTACCTCTAGTGTCCGCAGTTCAGGGCCGTGTATTACTGGTTATTCCCTGTGTTACGTCATCACCCTGTGTCCTATAGAGGTAGATTGTGCTTATAATAGTGACATTATTGTGTGTATATGGCCCGAGCAGGCACCGGAAGTATGAGAATATAGTGGTATATGGGAAAAAGTACTGTTCACTGAGTAGAGGCAGTGAGTGTATGGGAAGAAGCACTGTGCACTGACCAGAGGGAGGGGTGTATGGGAAGTAGTTCTGTGCACTCACAAGAGGGAGGGGTTATGGGAAAAAGTATTGTGCACTGAGGATAGGCAGGGGATGTGTAGGAAGTAGTACTGTGCACTCAGAAGAGGCGTATGCGAAGAAGTACTGGGCACTGAGGAAAGGCAGGAGGTGTGGGAAGAAGTACTGTGCACACTAAGGAGAGGTGGCTAGTGCATGGGAAGAAGTACTGGGTACGGCGCTGAGGACAGTTGGGTTGTGTATGGGAAGAAGTACTGGGTACGGTGCTGAGAACAGTTGGGTCGTGTATGGGAAGAAGTACTGGGCCCTGTGCTGAGAACAGTCTGATGGTGTATGGGAAGAAGTACTGAGCACTGTGCTGAGAGCAGTCGGTTGGTGTATGGGAAGAAGTACTGGGCACTGTGCTGAGGACAGTTGGGTTGTGTATGGGAAGAAGTACTGGGTACGGTGCTGAGAACAGTCGGGTGGTGTATGGGAAGAAGTACTGGGCACTGTGCTGAGAACAGTTGGGTGGTGTATGGGAAGAAGTACTGGGTACGGTGCTGAGAACAGTCAGGTGGTGTATGGGAAGAAGTACTGGGCACTGTGCTGAGAACAGTCGGGTGGTGTATGGGAAGAAATACTGGGCCCTGTGCTGAGAACAGTCGAGTGGTGTATGGGAAGTAGTACTGGGCTATGCAGCCTCCTGCAATGTTCTCTTTTGTCTGCAGAGTTTCATCTCCAGGCTGCAGAAGCTCCTTGCTGTGCTATAACCAGTTATACACACAGCCTGAACTGAGAAACACATGTGAGGAATGCACACTGCCCCCTCTCTTTCCCCTCTGTTATTAGGCAGGACACTGTGTGACTGTGTTATATGGAGGGACCACAGGACATAGGACTGTGTTATATGAGGGAATCTAAGAGTAACACAGTCAGTAATTAGTCAGATCGTTCACCTTAGATCTGGGAGATGAGTATAGAGCCAGCAGCCCTCTCACACAGCTGGTTTCACTTTTGGTTTTAACAGCTCAGAGGGGAGTAAACACAGAGTGTGCAGGCAGCCAATCACAGTGCAGGGGGTGTCGGGGTGTTTTCCTGTCTGGGGCGTACCCCCAATAGGCTGAATGAAATGTCTGTCAGCCAATCACAGTGCAGGGGGCGTGTCCAGGGGTAGAATCTGACCGGGTTGTGTCCCAAAAGGCTGAATGAAATGTCAGCCAGCCAATCACAGAAAAGGGGGCGTTATTTCAGAACGTATTTACAACGGATTGCCGATCGTAAATACGTTCTGAAATCAGTTGAAAATCAGTTGCAAATAATGTCACTAAGTGGGGCAAGTATTTGAACTGATTTTCCACGGATTCACCATCTCCAACCCATTGTAGGGTGAATCCTCGTATATAATTGACATGTTGAATTGTTTTTCCGTCCGGATTGCCGTCGTCAATCCGCGGCGGCAATCCGGAACGGAACTACGCGTCGTGTGAACGACGAGCCGTATTTTCTATTGAAATCAATAGAAAATAGGCTGTGACTTATTTCGGACGGATTTGCCGACGGATTGACGATCGTCAATCCGTCGGCAAATATGCGGCGAAATAAGCCGTGTGAACGAGGCCTAAAGCTCAAATCTACTATACTAAGTGACTTAGGTAATGCAACCCAATTACAAAAGTGCTTATTTTTACTGTCCCCATCATCTGAGATATGATCTTTGTACTGAGAAAACCCTTTTAAAGAAAAAAAAAATCTACTTTTACACCAATCATCCTTCTAGAACCACCACCATTTAATTTGTTTACCAGTATTGTGCGGCAACGTCAATGATTTGTTAAATTTGACATCGTGTGTTTCAAAACCACGGAGGTTCATAGGTGTCTGTCATGGGGGCTGGCGCGGGTGACGGCGCAGGTGCCACGGCTCCCCGCGACCATCCCCCTGCTGCCCGGTCCCTGACGCCGGCTCACTTACCCATCCACGCTCCTGTGCACCGCGCTCCTGCCTGTCCCGGCCACCGTGCGCGTACCCGCTGCTTAGGGCACGCACGCGACGGCTGGTCTGGATTTAAAGGGCCAGTGCACCGGTAATTGGTCTATTGCCGGCCTCTGGTCCTATATAAGGAATACGCCCCCAGCACTCTCTGCCAGTTTGTTGGTGTGCATTACCTAGTCTAGAGAGTGTTGGAAGACCTGTCTGATTATCCGTGTACCATCCGTCCGCTACGTTTCCTGACCTTGGCCTTTTTGCCCCTGCCCTCCTTCTGCCTGTCTCTGCCATAACCATTCCGCCCGTTGACCTCCTCCGTCCCCGACTACTTTTGGTTTTAGATTCTGTACCACGCATCCCCCCGGCCGCCATCGCAAGCAAGTCACTCAGGGGTACGACTTGTACCTCACCCCAGCAACCATCCCCTTTGCCGGGCCGGGTGAAATCCCGGGGGCTATTTAAATTTTTGCTCCCGGGGGGTTCCCATCATCGCTTGCGTGGTCCAGCGAATCCCCGAACCCTTTACAGACTAACTGGCCAGGGAAATTCCGCCAGGGTACCTCTCCCCGAACCCGGGACGCGCGAGGGCCATTGCTCAGCAAGCCACGTTTTTAACCACTCCCCCATGATGCAGAAACCTTGCGTCCCTCTACCCCCCCGAGGCTGCTTTCAGCCAGCATCATTGCTCCTAAAACGGGACCATCTCGCATCTGCTGTTTCCCCTCACGCTAGAGGGAGACCCGAAGAAGTGCGGGGCTTCTCGTCTGCTCCACCCCAACAGATGTTGGGGCAAAAATTCCCTGCCGACGGGCAAAGAGGGCCCTTCAAATTAGCCTCCTAACGGACGAAGCTCGGGCCTGGGCCACTCGCTATGGGACCAGGACACCCCGAGGGCAAATCTAAAAACCTTCCCCCGGGACCCGTCTTCGAGGAACCTGGCCGCCCTCCTCCGCGGCCCAGCTTGCCCCCCGTCGGGCGACCCACTGGGGGTCATACTCTTGCATTCCCGCCCCTAGCCTCTGAGTTTGGACTGAAAGAGGCTTTGGTGGGACTTTCGGCAAGGGCCCTTTTTCGGGGGGCAAAAAAAAAACGAGCTCGCTGGTCGGACTTGTATCGTTGGGATGACTTGATTTGGTTAGCTACCCAAATTTTTGATATTCTTTTTCCGAAGACAACATGAGCTCCGCCTCCAAGGGGAGTCGCCCTACCCACCCGGTCACCTCGTCTGTCCCGTTCCAACCCTCCACCTCCTCCGCCTTTGGTTCCTGAGGAAACCCCAACAGTAAAGAAACCCATCTGACCCACAGGAATGCTGCAGCGTCGTCAGGGGGCAGCTATGCTTCTACTGGGCGCTTTCGGCCATTTCATTGGGGACTGTCCAGTGTGCCGGGAAACTTTCACACCTAGGGGCCCGCGGAGAGGCGTCCTGGTTCTTGCGGCCCTTCAGTCGCCCATTTCCCGACCTGTGGAATTTCGAGGGGACAGCACCTTTCAAAGGGCCAAAAAAACCCCCTTTTTGTTTGGGGTTTCTGCGGGAAAAATTTTGTCAGCCAACTCTGGGCCAAGTTTCGTCCCCGGTGCCCTTCTGCAGAAACCCATGTTAGGCGAATGCCTAAAGGACCATAGGGGTTCGCACTGCGCCCCTCCCCTTGCAAAAGGGCCCACACAAGGAACTCGAAATTTTTCTTTTCTGCCTCGCTCCTCTTCTGAAATCCCCTGGGTCTCCCATGGTTGCAAGCCCATGCTGACCTTAGACTGGAACACGGGCGAAATTTTGGTTTGGGTTCCGCTTTGGGTCCGATGCCGCCTGCCTGCACTCCCCAGTCTACACCCGCCTCGTAAATTCAAACGAAGCCTCTGCCGGGTCTGCCCACTCCGAACCAGGTTTGGCCAACGTCTTTTTTCCAAAGAAGGCCGAAGGTCTCCCCCCGCACCGGCCTTTCAATTTCCTTTTAACCTGAAACCCCCGGTTCACCCCCCCGGGCTGAGTCTATCCTCTCTCTGTCCCGAAACTAAACAATGTCGGAATTACCCAAAATCTCCAAAGGGGCTTCATACGCAAGTCTTCCTCGCCTGCGGGGGGCCCCTTTCTCTTTTTTGAAAAGAAAGATGGGGACTCTCCGCCCTGTATCGTTACGGGGAGTTTAAAAAAATCACTATAAAAAATGATACCCCCTCCTCTAATCTCAGAGCTTTTTGATGCCTACGGGCCAAAAATTTTTCCAAGTTTGGGTTTTGTGGAGCAACAACTTTTATTGTATCCGGAAGGCGACGAGGAACACGGCCCTTATACCCGGATGGCCTTTTGAATATCTTTTCATGCCATTTGGCCCCGCAATGTCGGGGGCGTTCCAAATTTCGTCAAACGGATCTTCCCGATCTCCTCTAGTCTGTGTTTTCGTCTACCTAATGACATCTTTAAACTTCTCTCCCGATCGGAAAAATCACCGCCACCATGTCCCCCCCCCCTAGTGCTCAAACTCTCCGTACCACCATTAATGCCAAAAGGGGAATGCCGTTTGAACGCACCCTTTCCTTCCTGAGGGACATCATCTCGGATCAGGGTCTCCAGATGGATCCCTCTAATTTCTGCATTTTAAAGTGGGCCCCGACCATGGCCTTCGCTCTAAAACCAAAGTTTTTCGTGGTTTTCGAATTATTACAGACATTTTATCCCGCATTTTTTCCCGCTTGTGGCCCCGCTGGTGGCCCTTATGAAAAAAAAGCCCCAACTCCAAATCCTGGCCTCCAGAAGCTCAAGAAGCCCTTTTTGGCCTCAAGTCCTTTTTTTCCCGCTCCAGTTCTGTCTCGCCCCGGGCCCCGCAGGGCCGTTCGTCCTTGGTGGACGCCTCCTCAGGGGGGGAGGGGGTCCTCTTTCAGAAGACTTTCCCCGGGAAACTGCGTACTTGCGGGTTCTTCCAAAACCTTCACCCGCCGAGCGAAATTATACGATGGGATCGCGAAATACTTGGGGGCCATAAAATTAGCCCTAAAAAATGGGGGGCATTTCTGGAGGGGGCCCCCCATCCCTCTTCCACCGACACAAAAAATTTATCTCCATCGGCTAACAACTAAAAACTCGCAAGCCAGGTTCGCTCTTCTTCCCTCTGATTTTTTCCCCCATTTTTTGGCCACAGAAGAAGCAGTGGAGCCCTTTTAGACCTCGGACACTTGGGGTTTAGAGCCGCCCTACACACATCATTCCTCCAGAAAAGTCTTCTCACGGCGCCCCCTTGGGTTTTTTAACATCTACCCTCCTGGGAAAACCTAGTCCGCCTTGCCATTTCGGCCCGAATCCTAAGTGGGGGCCTCTTCTTTGAACACTGGCCATCCTGGAGTCATAAATCTCTGCTATTAATCTCTCGACAGGGGCCCACCCTCGCTCAAGAGTTTGAGACTTCGTCCTGGCCTGTACCTCCCGGCCCGTAACAAGTCCCTGCCTCGACCCTGGTTTTTCTTCACCCTCTCCCCGGGGCCCGAAAGCCTTGGGTTTTCATATAGCCTGGATTTTCACCGACCTCCCGGGGCCCTCGGGGAACACGTCATTTGGGTGTGACCCCTAGATCTCGAAATGGCTCACTTTTTTTCCTCTGCCCTTTTTTCCCTTTCCGCTCCTCGGCTGGCCCAGCACTTTTTCCATCACTTTTTTTTTGGGTACTGGGCTCCTTTGCTTATGGGTTTGTTAGAGGGGCCCCATTTGTGTAAAATTTCCTGGGGGGGTTTGTTGCCCATTTTACGGGTTCCCAGTTTGATTTTTTCGTCTGCATACCACCCAAAAACCCAAGGGGGCAGGTAGGAGGGTAAATAAAGTTTTTGGTACCTACCTAGACATTTTGTTTTCCCCCCGGGTCAGGAAAAGGGGGCCCTGATTTTCCCCCCCTTTGGGCGGAATTCTGGGAAAATTCCCTAGACCCGGGAGTCGGGGGGAGCCTTTTCCCTTTTTTTTATTGTTTTTTAGGCTACATCCCCGCCTGCCTTTTCCCCCTGTACCTCTTTGTCACGTTCCTGCCGTTAAATCCCCAAGTACGGGAAACTAAAGGGGAAACTCTGGCAAGTCAACGAAAGGCCTTCAAAGGGGGCCCTTTCCGCTCAAACCAAAGTCCAGGCCGACACCCCGAAAGACCTCCCCCCTCTATTCAAGCCGGGCGATAAAATTTTGTGGTTGTCCGCAAAATAAATTTCGTTTTCAAGGGGCCCAGTTAAAGTTGGGCCCTAAGTATCGGGGCCCTTTTGTTTTCCCTTCGGTTTACTAAAACCCGGGTTTTCCTACAAGCTCCGCTTGCCCCACTCGCTTTTTCCCGGAATGCCTGCCATTTTTTTCCCCCCTCAAGCCTGGGGTTTTTCTAAAATCACTTCTCCTGTGGATCTTTTCCAAATTTCCCTCCTGTGGCCAACGCTGAAAAACATCTTTGGGGTTTAAGGATTTCTAGGGGAGAAGACAGGGGGGGGGGAAGCGGTTTTTTTTTTTGATTGACGGGAAGGGGTTCGGGCCAGGGAAGAGTTCTGGGAACCGGGGCTAATTATCACCTGATCCCCCTCCAAAATTTTTTGTAAAAAGAGGGGGGGGCCCCAAAGGGGGGGGGAAACTGTACTGTGGGGGTTACTGTTAGGGGGGCTGGGGGGGGGGTTTTCTGTCGTCCCAAACGGGCCCCCCTCCCCCGGGGGGGGGTCCGGAAACAGGGGCCAGGGGCCCCCCGCGACCACCCCCCTGCTGCCCCCGGTCCCTAAACCGCCGGGCTCACTTCCCGGGCCACGCCCCTGTGCACCCGTTTCCTCCCTGCCCCCGGCCGTTCGCGGGTACCCGCGGGTTTGGGGGCCAAGCGCGCTACGGCTGGTCTGGTTTTAAATTAGCCTATTGGGCCCGGGGCCCCCTTGGTTCCTATAAAAGGGAATACGCCCCCACCCAACTATCTCCATTTTTTTTTGGTGGGGCTCCTAGTTTTGGGGAGGGGTTTGGAAGTCCTGCCCTGATTTTTCTTTTTATACCACCCGGGCCCGGGCTACGTTTCCTGACCTTCCCCTGTTTCCCGCCTGCCCTGAACCTTCTGCCTGTCTCTGCCCCAAACGAACCTCTGCCGCCCGTCCTGACCTCCTGCCTGTCCCCACTCGTTTTTGGGGGTAAAATTCTTACCACGGGAGTACCCCCCCGGGTGCCCATCGCAAGGAAAAATTACTTTAGGGGTAGCGACCTTTGGGAACCCCCCCGCAGGAAATCCAAAAACCCCTTTGCGGTGGGGTCCTTTAATTTACCGGGGGGCTTTCTTAGCTCCGCTCCCTGGCGTTTCTTAACCCTCATTTTGCTTGTTTGGGGGGCCAGCAAACCCCCAAACCCGTTACGTGTCAGAATTTCTGCAAAAAATTCCCAGCAACGCCCCGTGGTGGGAATGTTTTTTTTTAAAAAAAAGAAGGGTTCTTAGGGTGGGGTTCCCAAAAAAAAAAAGGAGATTTCCACCCAAAGCTGAAGATAGCTACGTTTAAGGGCCCTATCTTCACAGCAAAAGTTTAAAAATGCTTCCCAAAAAAATTTTAAAAGCATTTTAATTTTAATTAACCGCGCTTTTTTCCCTGGGATTTGCACTAAAAAAACCATGGTCGGTTTTTTGGGTTTCCATCAGCCTCGAAAAATTTAACGACAGGAATCCAAAAGCAATCCCGGGGGACAGCATTTAACAGGGGTTTGACAATTTCCCCTGAGAAAACCACGGATTTTAAAAACCAACCAGAAAAAATCCCTGCTGTAAAGGAAACACACAGATTTTTTCATTGCGGACTACAAAAGCACTGGGTAACCGACAAAAAATTTCCGGTTGCATTTTTTTAAAAACTTTAATTCCCCTTTTAAAATCCAAGGAGAAAACCAGTTTTTTTTTGCTTTTAGATAAACCTGAGGGAAAAATTAAAAAAATAAAAGCGGCGCCTATTTAAAAAGGGCACAAATGGGAATATATGCCACAAAATAAAATGTTTTTAAATCTGGCTCTCCCAAAACCCCCCTCTATCATTGTGTATGGGAATTCCCCAGAAATTCCAAACGGATTGGTGGGGACATACACAATATATACACAAAATTTTTTGGGGGATTTTTCACACCCCGGGCCGTTTGGGGTCTGTTTTTGCCATAAAAGATAGGAAAACAACAAATTACACCCGCAAAAGAGCGGGCATCTTTTAAACCCTATTATGGTACGGGGGAAAGCAATCCGCAAAATGTGGGTTCAAACCATTGAAACCCAACTAGGAAAATTTTTCTGGACAAATGCTTCTACCCTTCCGATGGATTTTGGGTTTAAACGGTCCCCGAAAGAAGAGGAAAATAAAACATTTTTTTACCTTTGGGGCCCCAAAAGGTTTAATCCCCTGCCAAAAAGAAACAAGCCCAAAAAATTAAAAACCTGTTTTTTAAAACGAGGGTTGGTTTAAACCCGGGGCAAACAAAAAGAAATGAAGGAAAACCCCCAAAACCCCACCGCCAAAACAGGCATTTAAGGGGGACCCTTTAAAACAAAGATCATTTTTAGTAAGGGATCGCTTTCCTTATTTAATAGGGAGGGAAATTTACCTATTGGACTACTTAAGTAACCCCTTTGGGCCCTTTAATTCACACTCCGGGGGGTGGGGGAGTAATCGAATCTGACCGAATTAAACCCAAAACCCTGTTCCCCCCACTGTTTGCCTTTTTTACATTTTCCCCCCTGGATTCATGGGAAAATGGTTTGATACAGAGGGGGAAACAAAAAATTTTTTGTATCCCTTGCGGGGGGGGGGTGGTGTGGGGGGGCCATGAAGTATATCAAAAAAAGAAAAGAAACAGGTTTAAAAATCTGTCCAAACAGTTTGAATGTTTTAAAAAAAGGAAAAAAGGGCTTCCACCACTGGTTTTCGATGATAATGGCTGTAAACTTTCGATTTTTTTGTTTTTAAAAAATAATCCCCAAATTCAACAGGGATTTTCTTTTATTAACGTTTTGTAAAATTTTTAACTTGGAAGTGTTAATAAAAAGATGTTTAAAAAAAAAAATACATACGGAGTCCCTGTTCTTTACCACTTTATTCATATACATTTTGGGAACCCAAAAAAGTTTAATTCCCCTAAAATTAAAAAAAACCCCCCTCTGCAGGGTTTTTCCCCCACTATTTCCCCTTTTAAAACAAAATAAATCTTCCCCGTTTGTTTTGGTCAATTAGGAATTTAAAAATTTTTTTATTTGCCCAAAAGCCCGAATAATGAAGAGGGGTGAAAATTGAAAAAATTTCCCCTACATTTCATTTAGTATTTGGTAGTATTTTCCCCAAAAACCCTTTTTGACTTGGGTTTAAAGTTTTGGATCCTTCCCAAAAAAGTTTTTCACAATATTGGTAGGGAATTTTGGCCCCTTCCTCCGCAGAACTGAAGTAAAATAAAC
>JAODAL010082188.1:0-11658 GCA_025379985.1 Phyllomedusa bahiana
TAAAAAAGAATCGAACAAGGGCAAACAAAAATACCAAAAACACATACAGAAAAAAAACTAACAAGCCATGAAAACCATTATTTGAACTTAGATAGGCTTTTGTTTAAATACTACAGCAAATACTAAGGCAGAAGTACTGGACCCTTACCTGATGAAAATTTCTTTGGGGATTAAAAATCTAAGGATTTTGGGGATAAAAAACGAACAAGGTACCGAAACATTAAATTTATTTGGCAAAAGTTAGTGGACCAAAATTCCCAGTTGTTAAATGGTTTACCACTCCTCCAAAGTTGGTTGCACGGAAATCCGCTCAAGCTGGGGGCCGAAGAAAAGGGCCCATTGATAAAAAAATTTTTTCCAGCACCACCCAATGCAAAAAGTTAAAATAAAGAGCCTTTATTGGTGCAAAATATTAAAAGCAAAGCAGCACTAGGAATCAAAAATGGCCGCAAGTAAAGCCAAGAAAAAACAAAAACGGGGTTTAACCAAACCCGCTTTCGGCTAGTTGCAGTGCCCTTACTCATACAGAAAACAAAGGGAACATACATTCGTTTTTTAAAACCAAAAAAAATATAAAAAATTTAAAACCAAATCAATAAGAAAAGACAAACAAACCAAAAATTGCCCATTCCATTGCCGAACACGCATGGCTTCCGAAGCGGAATGACACCCCACGACTCGCACTGGCAAAAAAATGCACAGTATGGCAAGGGACACTTCGAGTCGCACTGGGAAAGGGGACACGTTGGCCAATGCAATGGAAAACAAAAATGATGACAGAACCCTCCCGGCGAGAACCGAGCGGTAAATAAATTTTTAATCAGAAAATAAAAAAGAGATAAAAAAAGAATGATACATTTTTCAACAAAAAAAATATAAAGTAAATGGGAAAAAATAAAGCGAAATATCAAAAAAAAATTTGTAATATATGGAAGAAACAATATAAAAACAAACAAACAAAAAATTTAACCTAATAAAAACAAAATAATTCTCGTTTTTATGTTCATGCCTGAAGGAACAATAGTATCTATATTGGTGACCAAAAAGGCTTCACATCTCTCAGAACCCCTCCATGTCCCCACCCCGATTTGGGATTTAAAAATTTTTTTCAATAGCTTTAATTTTTTAAAAAGGAAGTATCCAAATTTTGACTATGATAAATTTTTGGCAGGCCCTTTATTTCCATTGGGGTTGGGTTTTAAAATTCCATTCAATTTAAGGAACCTGGGTTTTTAATTTTTTTGACGACGCCAAATAAAGATATTTGCATTCACACAAAGGGCCAGGTAAATTACATAGTTTAAATTTTACATTTTCAAAAATTTTTTAAATGTGATAGGGTTTTTGAGTACCTGCTGTTTATTGAATTTTTTAAAACTGGGCATGGCGAAACTACATGGGGCGGCATGAACGTAATCCACACTTGAAAAAAACCCTTACATTGAAAACCAAATTTTAGAACTGTTTTTTTTAGCTTTGGGAAACCCTTTTGGGGGTTAAAGGGGTTTTTTTCCTAAGGTTCTGGCTCAAAAACGGGACACTACTCATATCCCTGTGGGAAAGGGGAGTCTAGTGTATCATCTTCCCGTAAAAAAAGATATAGGGTTTTCAAAATTTTAATGTTTTTTTTATGCTTGATATTGTTTATTTATAATTTAAAAACCAAAGAGTGGGTGTAGATACAGAATGTTCCTTATTTTTTTTTGATGTTTGTAATAATTTGTGTCAAATTTTTTAAATTTTTTGCTTTTTGTTGAAAATGAGTAAGTAATTTTTTGGGGAAAAAACCCTATGGGCTAATCTTGACTAATATTTTTTTGCTTCTAAATCTTTAATTTTTTTTCCTCTGTACAATTACGTCTTGCTTTTTATATTCACCCAATGGAACAGATTTACGGGTTGCCGGGGAGGGAAGCTATAAAAATGCACTATAGTATTTCCAGCCTGGGTTTTAGCGAAAATTTTTTCGTGATAATGGAATGCATGGGATGCCCTAGGGTTTAAAGGGTTCCGGGAAAAATGAATTTGCTGTGGTTTGGGTTACAAAATGTGAAAAAAATATTAAAAGGGTGTAATTGTTGAATACGATTTTAAGGGGGGTACGGCAGAACATCCCCCCTCCAAAAAAATTGGGAGATCGCCAATGTATCTGCCTTTACCGCCCAAATGGGGAACGAAAGGGTTGTCATAGGTAAAGATATAGAGTTCTTCCCACCAAGATACCGTCAAATTAGCTAGGGACGGAGAGTACTTAGCCCCCATAACACCCCCCTTTTTATTGTAAATAATAACTAAAAATTAAAAATAAAATAATTTTTTGGTCTGATGAAATTGACTACAACAAAGAATATAATTTTTTAGTATTTTTGGAATATTGACAAAGGGACTGTTATGGATTTTGGGGACCGCTAGGGTACTTGGGGGAGGAAAAGCAAATGTAGAGGATTTACCAAACACTGGTGTCCCCGGCCCCGTTGTCATTGTCCCCCAAAAGAAAATTGGTAAAAAGACTTTTTTACATTTCCGTATCTTGAAGATACCCCGTTTCTCTAGTCAAATAAAGGGTTTAAGTAGGGGAAAAAACCCATGCACATAGCTGTTCGAGAAAGAATTTAATTCCCAAAACTAAAGGGTCTCATGGGGGATTTAAAGTGTCCCTTTTTTTTGGGTTTTTTTTTGGGAAAACCATAGAGAAAAGGTACAACAGGAAATTTTTACGTTTTATGAATTCTGGGCCCGTTTTTGGGGGTAAAGGAACCAAGTTAAAGGGCCCTCCCTTTAACTAGTTTTAAAAAACTCCTGAAAAATTTTTTGGTCTTGGATTAAATAAAAGGAAGGGTTAAGGTAGGGGGGTGTCATCAGACAACAACTTTTTCCATAGATGTTAAATATTTAGTTTTGTCTAAGCCACCACTGGCCTCCTTTTCCCCATGCGGATTTCCAATGTGGGGATGCCCCCAGATCCTTTAAACTCTTCTCGACAAGTTAAGGTCAATGGTTTCATTAAAATATGGCTGGTAACAATCTGAGGTCCAATCCCCAAATACTGAATCGCCCCATGGGCCGGGGTTCAAAATTTGACGGTTTAAAATTGGGGGATTAGAAACGAAAATGACTGACTGTGAAATATTTTTTGGATGTTGTTGTGATGTGTGAACAGTGCCAGATCCTTTAAAACTAACAGCCAATTGTTAAACAATGGGCCCTTTTTTTGAAAAAATTGTTTAACTACGGTGAAGACATGAGGAGAATCCTTACTCATTGTATTGAAAAAAAATGTCTTTTGACAGAACACGAACAAATTTTTTAATACCAAGAGTAAAATAATCAAAAAAAATGAAAAATTAAACCTAATATAGGCTTGCTGTCCTTTAATAGTGGCCGACGAATGGAAACATGCTGTGTTTTTTTCTTGTCTCCCATGTTTTTCTGACAGCGCAATTCTTTTATGTGTTTTTTCGCCCCCTCGATCGATCGTTTTTTGAACGTTTTTTTTCTTTTATTAGGGTTTTTGTAATAAACAATTAGGTTCACTTCGCTTGATGGGGGGGGATCAAGTGGCATATTTCTAGATGTATCTGGATTAGAGTCAGTTGAGTCCGAGTCTGTGGAACCGAAGCTAACTTTATTGCCTCTGTATCTTCTATGAGCATGAGATTTTCGTCTAAGAAGGACCTGGGAACTCCGTATAGCATTTCTGCCCCCCCACTCATAAAGGGTTTGGGAATATAAGTCCGGGGAGTTTTTTTTGGGGAACTTGGGTTTTTTTTGGATTCAGTTTGTTTCCTCCTTTTGGCAATTTTTTGGTTGTTTTTTTTCCCGCAATTCATTTTCATAGAAAATAAGCCCTTTAAAACTCTTTTAATTTGTATTTCCAGTTCCTGTTTTCTTTGGAAATGCTTTCTAGCTTTTTTCTTCAACTATTATTAATCCTGAGTTGTGGGAACACGTGGAAAGGGGGGAAATTCCTTCATTTAAAAACATTTCATTGTAACATAGTAGGGACTTTTTTGGCGTAACCCAGGTATCAGTCCTTATCCGGGTAATTACTAAAGTCAAAGGTCCCACCAAAGCGTGTTTCTTGGTGGAATTTTTCCAAAAAATCCATAAAACCTATTAATCCACCCATAACCCTAGTTGGGAATTAATTCTTTCTCAGAACAGCTATGTGCATGGGTGGATTCCCTACTTCAACCTTTAGTGACTAGAGTACCGGGGTATCTTCAAGATACAGGCCATGTACTAAAGTCTCTTACCAATTTCATTTGGGACAATGACAACACGGGTCACCGTGTGTAGAATCATCACACTAGCATTCCTCACCCATTTGCCCTACGGCTCTCCAAACCACTCAGTCCCATTCAATATTCCACCATACTACAAAATTATATTCTTGATGTAGTCAATTTCCTCATGACACACAATTATTTTATGTTTAACAATAGTTATTATTTACAATCCAAAGGGGGCTATGGGGCTAATACTCTCCTCCCTACTAATTTTGAGGGACTTGGTGGGAAAACTCTATTCTTTAAACCCAGACAACCCTTTCGTCTCCCATTTGGACTGGTACGGCAGATACATCGACGATCTCCTAATTATTTGGAGGGGTGATGTATCTGCCGTACCCTCCTTCATATCGTATCTCAACAATAATCCTTTTAATATTTTTTTCACATATGTCACCAATCCACAGCAAATTCATTTTCTGGACCTTGAACTCATAGGGCATCCCATGCATTCCATTATCACGAAAACATATCGCAAACCCACGGCTGGAAATACTATAGTGCATTTCAATAGCTTCCATCCCAAGGCAACCCGTAAATCTGTTCCATTGGGTGAATATACAAGAGCAAGACGTAATTGTACAGAGGAAAAAGATTACGATATAGAAGCAAATAATATTAGCTCAAGATTAGCCCATAGAGGTTATCCACAACAATTACTTACTCATGCTCAACAACAAGCAAAATTAAAGAATAGACACAAATTATTACAAACATCAACAAAAATAAGGAACATTCTGTATCTACACCCACTCTTGTGTTAAATTATACTAAACAATATCAATGCATAAAAAACATAATTCTGAAACATATATCTATTTTACGGGAAGATGATACACTAGACTCCATTCTCACACAGGGATATAGAGTAGTGTCCCGTCGAGCCAGAACCTTAGGAAACACCTTAACCACAAATTGTTTCAATGCTAAAACAAACAGTTCTAATTGGTTACAATGTAAGGGTTTCTTCAAGTGTGGATTACGTTCATGCCGCACATGTAGTTTTGCCATGCCCAGTAAAGAATTCACTAACACAGCAGGTACTCAAACACATCACATAAAACAATTTTTGAACTGTAATTCAAACTATGTAATTTATCTGGCCACTTGTGTAGAATGCAACATACATTACGTTGGCAGTACGATCAGAAAATTAAAAAACTAGGTTCCTTGAACACTTGAATGACATAACAACTACCTCCAATAGAAATAAATCGGGCCTGACTAAACATTTCATCACTAGTCACAATTGTGATACTTCCTCTTTAAAAATTAAAGCTATTGAAAAAATCGTTAATCCCATCAGAGGTGGTGACATGGAGCGGCTTCTGAGAGATCGTGAAGCCTTTTGGATCACCAATATAGATACTATTGTTCCTTCAGGCATGAACATCAAACGAGAATTATTTTGTTATTATTAGCGTTAATATTTGTTTGTTTGTTTCTTATATATGTTTCTCTCACATATATATACAAACTTTTTTTGATCATTTCGCTTTATTATTTTCCCATTTACTTTATATTATTTTTGTTGATAATGTATCATTCTGTTTTTATCATCTTTTATTTTCTGATAAGAATTATATCTTACCGCTCGGTTCTCGCCGGGAGGGCTTCTGTCATCATTTTTGTTTTCACACTTGCATTGGCCAACGTGTCCTTCCTAGTGCGACTGCGCAAGCTGTCCCTTGCCCATTTCTGTGCATTTTTTTGCCAGTGCGCATGTCGGGGGTTTTTTCATTTCCGTTCCCGGAAACCCCACCGGTGTTGGGCAAGGGAAACCCGCTGGCAATCGGTAAGTTTGTTTTTTTTCTTATTGGTTGGGTTTAAATTGTTTTTTTCGTGGTAAAAAACAGACTGTATTTTCCCCTTTGTTAATGCTATGGAGAAAGGGCATGCAACTTGCCCGAAACCCCTTAGCGAACCCCTGTTTTTGTTTTGTTTTTGGCTTTCATTGCGGCCCATTGTTGTTCCTTGCTGCTTTGCTTTTAATATTTTGCCCCAAAAAAGGCATTTGATTTTAATTTTTTTCTTGGGTGGTGTGAAAATTTTTTATCAAGGGACCAAAATTCCACCTTTCTCTGAGTTTCAATAAGTGGGGAGGATTTTTACCGGTTGTTTCGTTTGGGAAATTGAGTTTTTAACTCTGTTCAGGACTTTTTTAAAAGCTGGGGGTAGGATCGTTTCCCAGGGAAAGGGCCCACGGTAATTTGTACAATAAATGTGTTAAACCCACCCCCGAAAGGAAAAAGGAGCTAAATAGAGTGTTAATGCGTATTTCGGAGAAAGGGTAAAATGGGACTGTAAAAGTACGAATCAATGTTCCGTCTTGTCAAAAACCTTTAATGATTGGGCAAAACCACCAATGTGGGACAACGTTCCCGCATGCCGCATTGCCTCCAACATTTTGGGCCCCTGGAAAGATTAGCTGTGCGGACAGGTTGAGGTCCCAGCGGGAGGGTTTTTTCCTCGAAAGAGCGGAGGGGTTTTAATGATTTTGAGTGCTTGGAGATAGAAGCCCCCGCGGTCCACCATTCCTCCAATGAGATGATTTAGACATTTTCATTTTCCCATTTGAAATATCCCCAGGTTTAATTCAAAGTCCCCTTCATAACATGAGGTCGCTGCTGGCTGGGGCCTTTGTGTAACAGTCGCTCCCTAGGAGGTTCTACGAAGGGGGCCGGATTAGACAGCAGGGGGGGGGGGGTAGTGAATGCAGGCGTTTTTTGAAAATAATATGAAATGTGGTTTGGCAAGGAGTATGAAAAGACAGATTTGCAAAAGTCTGAAATATACCACCCGGGAAACAAGTCTCCAATTAGTAGGACCCCCATTAAATCCAAAAATCCAGGTGGTGTCTGGGATAGCGTATAGTGTGGAAAAGGGCTTTGGTTTCCTATCAATCGAGGGGTTGTTTTTGTTCACTATATGTTGCTCCAGGTTCTGCCCATTTGTTGTTTTGGGGGTCAAACTGAGTAGAAAGGGGGAAGGGAGGAAACCTAGTTGTTTGCCGTAGGTGATATTTAAACTTGGGCTTGCGGAGTTCTCAATGGTAGCCAATGGTGCGATAGGGGGGGATTCAGTGGCAGGAAATCGGTTTAGAATGGCGGGGA
The DNA here is from genome assembly GCA_025379985.1 of Phyllomedusa bahiana. Taxonomy (NCBI): domain Eukaryota; kingdom Metazoa; phylum Chordata; class Amphibia; order Anura; family Hylidae; genus Phyllomedusa; species Phyllomedusa bahiana. The sequence continues at coordinate 7,403 of JAODAL010082188.1, forward strand.
AATTTATATGAAAAGCGGGTTGGGGAACCGCCAGCTCCATATTGTTTGGTTAAAAAAGGTATTGTCTTTGAAAAGGGGGTTTTCTTAGACCCCAAAAATAAATTTTAGGAAGGGGGTTTGGGGTTTTGGGGCAGGTTGTTGGGGGGATTCTAAAAGGCAGGGCCCTGGAATGTATAAAATTTGGGAAGGAGAACATCTTGGAAAGATTTATTTTTTGGCAACCCATGACAGAGAAATTGGTTAATCTAGAGACGTCTGCAGTTAAGGTTAAATGAGATCGGCCCATTTTGATTCTATAGTAGGGGGAAGGTCAGGAAAAATTCAAAGCCCAAAGTAGGTGATGTGGATTTTGCCAAGTAAACTTAAAGTGAGTTACCGGGATGGGAGTGGGGGTGACAATTAAGGGGCAAAATAGTAGTTTAGCTATGTTTAGTTTGTACGAGGATTTTTTAAATATGCTGAATATGTCTAGTGGGGCGCATAGAGAATCTGGCGTTGAACAAAACCAGATGTCTCCGCATATAGGCTGGCCCTATGATTTTGACCCGATTCAATCCTTTTTAAAAAGGAAAAGTTTGTCTTTGCGAGTGGTTTTTGCAAGATAAAAATTCGGGGGTGACAGTGGGCAGCCTTCCCTATCCCGTTGGTTAGGGGGAATGGTTTGAAAGAAACCCGTAGGAAACGGTAGCGAGGGAGAGGTATATAATCGTAATTGCGTCAAATATAGGCCCAGTGAACCCAAATTTAAAGCGGACTTCTTTCGATAGGACCATTATCGGTCGAAAGCTTTTTCCCCATCTACGAAAGGAGGTTGAGGGTGGCTTTCTTTGTTTTAAAACCCTGTAAAATTTTCAGAACCCTAAATGCCGCCCCTAGTTTTTTGGGAAATCGAACAAACCCCACTTGGCCCAAATTTACAATGTGGGTACAGCATTAAACCCTGTTGGCAATGTTTTTTGAAATTTTTTATTGGGTTGGAATGAGATGGATCTATAATTAGTTTTTATGTTTGGGTTTATTGGGTTTGGGGGAGGGAAATAATTGTGGCAGTAAATTTCCCCGGAGGGGGGTCCCTGAGGGGAAAAGGGTTAAAGGGGTATAAATTTGTGGGCTTGGACGTTTGGAAAGATTTTTGAATACGTTAATTAACCGTCGGGCCCAGGAGTTTTGTTAAGTTTAGTTTGAGTGATAACGGTTGGATTTTTTCGGAGGTAATAGGGGGCTGAGTATGGCAACTGCTCATCCGAGATTTTGGCAAGGATTCTACCCAAGAAGGACTGAAAGTTACGTGGTGTTAGGGGGGAAATGATGGGGCGTTTTTAAAATTGTTTGAGGGATTTGTGTATTGGCAAAAAGAGTTTTCAATAAGTTGGGGTTTGACCTTTTGTTATTAAAAAGTAAAAAAGCTATTTTGGGGCCCGGCCTGGATTTGCTTAAACCCCCCAGCCGAAGTTTCCCTGGACGGTCACCTTGCATGTAAAAATTCAGGAAGCCTAGCAAGAGTGATTCGTTTTTGGACTTGGATCTTCAGTGTTGTCTCAAAAAACGTATTGTTAAGCGCCGGGGAAGGGATTTTTTAGGGCTCTCCGCACTACGGGTTTTTTAAAAAAGCATTCCCTTCTTTTTCTCTTTGCGTTTTTCTTGGGTGCATTTTTAAAAAGAATGCCACGTTGAAGCCTTATGGGCACACCAGAGTGTGGAGGGGAGGGGTACTGAAGCGTTGTTTAGATTAAAATATTTTTGCAGGATGTATGAATTTCCTTCGATTAGGGGGGCTTTAGTAGGAAAGTGTTAAGTCTCCAGGTGAAATGTGGGAGGAAGGGGAAAGGTCATTCAATGTAGAAAAGTAGGAGCGGATCGGACCTGTTTTTGCCTTTGTCCAGGTAAGGACAGCAGGGAGAGCTTTCCTGTTGCCCAAAAAAATCAATCGGGAGTATGAAATTTTTTGGAGCTGAATAAAAGGGTAGTCAATTTCTTCGGGTGAGAGTATCGCCCGGGGCGTTGGGTGTTTTCAGGGTGAAGGACTTTTGACCTGTTGTGTGAAAGAGGTGTTTAGATTTGTCTATCTGGCGTCAAAAACCGATTGAAATCCCGCATAAAATAAGATTGCTATTGTGGGAAAATTTTTGCCTTTGGGAACAACTTGGCGATGAAACGGGGGGTCGTTTTTTTGGGGGCATAAAGGTGGCTAAAATTTTTTCAGTCGAATTGAGTGACAAAGTAAAAATGATATTAACTGCCCTTATTTCGTAATGGGGTGTTTAAAGGGAAAAAGGGAAAAAATTTCCCTTTAAAAAAAATCGTATACGGGTTTCTTTGCTCAGGGGAGTGAGAAAATAGGGGGGAACTTTCTATGCCTTAACCTTAAGAATCTTGTCCTCTCGGTGTGTTCCCGAAAACAAACAATGTTGCCCCGACTAAAGTCCTCCAGAGGGTAGACTTTTTAAAAGGCGAATTGACCATTAAATTTTTGAGATAAATTTAATCCCAGATGGAAAAGGGGAAATGTTGTACGAAAACTGAAATATAAGCAGAGGCCTCTGGGGAGGTGGGAAAGGGGAGATCGAAAGACACTTGTTGTAATGGCTTAAATTGGTTAAAACAGAAAAGCCTTTTGGGGGAAAAATTAAAAAAAGGGAAGTAAAAGGACAAATTCAGAGACAAGTAAAAGTATTTTTCCGAATTTGGGAAAAAACATCAGTTAGGGCACCCAGAAAAGGGGGGAAAAACCAAGGGAAAACGCAAAAGGAAAGAATGTTAAAAAAAACAAAAAAGGAAGTTTTGACTTTATAAGAGAAAGGAAGCATTTTGAGAAATAATAGGTCTGCAAAAAAGGATCGTCATTTCTTGACCAGAACGACTTGCTTTTTCGGACCAGATAGGGGAAATAACTTCGGGCCCGTTGTCGCCTTTATTTTTTGCCGGGGGTGGGGGGGAAAAGGGGTGCAAACCCCAAAAACTAATGAGTCTCCCTTTGCCCTTGAGGGGGAGGTCGAAAAACGGTTTTGGTTTTTATGTTTGGTTTGACGGGAAAAACCCGTGGGAAAGGGTTTTTGTTTTTCTCTCAAAATTTTGGTGAAAGGGGCAAATTTTCCGGGGGAGCATTGGCCCGCTGAAAAATCGGTAGGGATATGTCCTTGAAACCCCGGCATTAGAAGAAATTTCGAAAGGCTTTAAGGAAACGTTTTGGTTGTAAAAAAAATGGGTTCTTCTATTCATCTCTTGAAGGCAGGGGAGTTTTTTTGGGCTGCGGAAGCCCATGTATCGTCCCTCTTTAGGTCTAGGTCCCCGGCATCCGGGGGTACAAGAGCCCAAGGGCGTTAGGGAATTGGGGAAAGTCGGTTGGGGGAAAAAAAATTCTGGGCACCCCGTATCTTTGTTTTTGCTCTTGAGCGGTCCTCAGGTCAAGGTTTTTTGGGGACAGCTTTGGACTTCTTTTTTCCCCGCGTGCATTGCATCTATGAGCTGGTTATGGGAAGTTGCGAACCTGCTTTTTTTTTTTTGATGTGTTCCGTTGGAAAAATGACTGGGTATCCATTCTGAATTTACCCTCATTTGCTTTAAGTCCGCTTGGAGAGACTCCCTGAATGAGAAAACAACGCTGGGGGGGTTGGGTTCTGAGGTGCAAGGGGGCTGAGGGTGCCGGTATCCATATTTCGAAATTTTTTAGACGAGGCCTGAGAAAGGGGGTGGGGAGCGATGCGTTGTCTCTGCTTTGTAGGGGGGGGACGGGGTTATGGAAGAATTCGGGAAATTTGGTGGGGGGGATTTACCACTTTTTTGAGTTGCCCCCCTCTGGGGTCAGATGATAAGAGGTTTTTGTTAAAGGGGAAAATATTATTTCTAATGCTTTTGTAAAGAAGTTTTGTGGGGCAAAAAAATTATTACACATACAAGCTTAGCTGCAGCAGAGATTTCCAAGATGGGCCTGTTCTGAAACCACTCCCCACCCCCCTTCCAGCATGGACCCGGGTGGGAAACCATGACCAATCTGGAGAACCAATCAACTTGCCACATTCCTGAAGACTGCAAAAAACAAAGGAACTTAGCCACCCCTGAAGCCAGTTTGTAAAAAACCCTTGTATTGTAATAAAAAACTCTCTCTTTGGGTTTCTTTCCCCTGAGGGGGAACTAAAATCGCTCTGTGTCTGATGTATTTCTTTATGCCGGCAATAGGTTCAAAATTGGACAGCAGTAGTCATCGGGTACCCCTGCCCCAAAAATATGGCGCCCCTAGGGGGGTTCAGCGGGGGGCC
>JAODAL010082189.1:0-11658 GCA_025379985.1 Phyllomedusa bahiana
AAAAGGGAGCGACAGTGACCCATTATCCCCTATGGAGAAGTTTGAAAAATCAAAATAAAAGGGCGGGACGTTAAAAATCTTAAAATGCTGAAAAGAGCTGTTTGGCTGGCTAGCAGGGGTTTTGCTACCCCCAGCAAACAGAGCGCGGCTACTTGCCCCTTGAGTCTATGGAGGTCGCGAATGCAAATCTCGGCCTCAGCCCGTGCGGCCGGGGTATGAATAAAAAAACTTTTTTATTATTGTAAAATATTCCTGAAAAAGAGCTAAACATTCTTAAACATAAATAAATTCTATCCCGAACAACGCGTTTGTGCCGAGCCGGGTACTGGGAAATTGAAATGGAGATTTCCCGGGAAATACAGTAATTCAAATTGTGTAAGCTATTCTCATTGGTGGCAAAAAACCGCCAATCAGAATGGGAGCGACAAAACCCATTATGCTATGGGGAAAAATTTGACAATCAGAATAGGAGGACAAAGCCCCATTTTTAAGCTATGGAGGAGAATTGACAATCAGAATAGGAGCGAAAAAGACCCATTATAAGTATAATGACCAATGAAATAAAAAGGCGGGACAGTTCAAAATACAGTAAAAAATACAGAAAAAGCGTTGGCTGGTTTGGGTGGCTTCCTATCCCAGCCATCAGAGCGCAGCAAATTCTCCCATTGAGTCTAGGGAGAGATGGGCACAATGCAATCTCGGTTCGCGCGGCGGCATGGAGTATGAAAAAAATCTTTTTTATTAAGTGTAAAAATTATCGATAAAAACGCTGAAACTTCTCTAAAAATAAATCAGTTAAACCCCGAACAACGCGTTTGTCGCCGTGCGGCGCTACATGGGGAAATTGCAATAGGGGAAATTCCCGGGAAATCAGTAATTCAAATTGTTTAAGCTTTTTTATTGGTCGGCAAAAACCACCCAAAATCAGAATGGAGGAAAATGCCCATTTTAACTAGGGAGGAGAAGCCCAAAATCAGAATAGCAGCGATAGGGGCCCCATTAAAAACTATGGAGGAAAATTGACCAATCGAATGGGAAAGGACAGTGCCCATTCAAAACCTATGGAGGAGAATTGCCCAAATCGAATAGAGCGCGGGGAACCCATTATACCTATGAAGAAAAATTGACCAATCATATTCAAGGCGGGACAGTTCAAAAGCAGTAAAAAGGCAAAAAAGAGCTGTTTGGTTGAAGCGGGGGGGCTCGTCCAGTTAGCCAATCAGAGCGCGAGCTACTTTATCAAAATAGTTCTATGGGAAAAAAAAATGCAGAGCGGCTTTTTGTGATTGGCAAATTTTTAAAAAGAGGCGGGGTTTTTATTTGGCCCCAATGGGGGGAAGCGAGCGCGCTTATGGGTTTTCAAAATGCAAATCTGAAAAAAAATTTTAAAGGGCCGAAACCCAAATTATAAACCCCACAGAAGTTGTATCATGTGTATATAAAATAAATTTAATAATATGGGGGTAACAAAAAAAAAAATGAAATAAAATAAAATCGGGTTTTTTTCTTTATTTTGTTGACACCCATACTATTGACCCCTTGGGCTAAGGGAAAATAAAAAAATAAAAGGGATTTTTTTTAAAAATTTAATATTTTTTATATTTACCCCATATTATTTTTTTTTTCTTTTTAAATATATACTCGGGACAAACTTCGGCAGAAAATTATCTTTTTGATTTGGCCATGTACAGTTTTATTTCGTTTTGAAATTAAAAAAACCCATAAGAGCGTCCCCTCGCTCCCCCTTTTTTGGCCCAAAAAAACGGGCCTTTTTTAAATTTACCCAATCAAAAAGAGCTCGCTCTGAATTTCTTTTTTTTTTAAAAACTTTTATGGAAATTTAGCTCGGTCTATTGGTAAGCGGGTGACACACTGCCGTTTTAAAACCAATCGTTCTTTTCTGCCTTTTTACTGTCATTTGAACTTTTCCGCCTTTAAATTTTGATTGGAAATTTTTTTTCTCCATAGGTTGAAGGGGGCCATGTGGGCTCCTTTTCTGTTTGGTTGGTTTTATGCCGGGCCCAATTTGGTTTTGCTTAAAAAATTTTTTGAATTATGTTTTTCCCCGGCTTTTCCTCTCTTTTTGGGAAAATTCCCTATGTGGCGGGTGCTGGGCCCGGAAAAACCCGGTTTTTTGGGGTTTTTAAAACTGCTTTTTTTTTTAAAGAAGGTTTAGCTCTTTATTTTGTTAAATGTTTTTACACTTAAAAAAAAATTATTTTTTTTTCACCCCCCTTTCCGCAGGGCCCGCTGAGCCCCCGAGATTGCATTGCCCCCGACCTCTCCATAGACTAAAATTGGGAGAGAAGTAGCTCGCGCTCTGATTAACTGGGATTCCCCAAACCCCCCGCTAGCAAAAACAATCAGTTCTTTTCTGTATTTTTTTCTGTATTTTTAATTGTCCCCCCTTTGTTTTTTTAATTTTGGGCAATAGTTCTCCTTTGCTTATAATGGGTCTTTGTCGCTCCCTTTTTGGGTTGGCTGGTTTTTGGCGACCCAAACAGAAAATAGCCCTTTAAAAATTTGAATTACTGTATTTCCCCCGGCAATTCCCTTTTTTTTGCAAAATTTTCCCCCTGTTAAACGGGCCGGTCTCGGCGACAAACGCGTTTTCGGGGGTTGAAATTGATTTATGTTCTTTTAGAAAGGGTTTTAGCTCTTTTTCAGGAATTTTTACACTTAATAAAATTTTTTTTTTTTATTATACCCCATGCCGCAGGGGCTGGGGCCCAAATTTGCATTGCCCCATCTCTCCTAGATACAAGGGGGAAAGTAGCTCGCGCTTGTTTGGTGCGATAGCCAACCCAACGAGTCAACCAATAGTTTTTTCAGCATTTTTACGTATTTTAAACTGCCCCGCTTTGATTTTGATTGGGGTTTAATTTTCCCCCATAGGCTAAATGGGTCCTGTGCCCTTTTTGATTGGCCGAGATGCCAAGCCCCCCGCTAGCCAGCCAATCAGTTTTTCTGCTTTTTTCTGTATTTTGAACTGTCCCACCTTTTATTGATTGGTTTAATTTGTTCCCAATAAGTTTTATTTTGGTTCATGTCGCTCCCATTTGAGTGGTTTTTGCCGGTTTCTCCGACCAATGAGAATAGATTTCAGAATTTGATTACTTTTTCCCGGCAAAATTTCCCTTTTGAATTCCCGATGTGGCCGTTCTAGATTTTTGGAAAAATGATTTTTTTAATGTATTTTTTAGATTTTAGCTCTTTTTTTGAGAATGGTTTTCCGCCTTGGTGCATAAGAGATTTTTTTAGAATTCCTACTCTCGCTATAGGACAGATACTTTAATGATTTCTCGCTGTTATCAGCTGTCTGGCATCGCGGAAATACATTGTGAACAAAGGAGGTTCAGTCAGCTCCAGCCACCTGAGCCCTTGTACCCCGCACTGCGTCCCATGTACCCGCACTGTGCCCACCACTGGCGACGCGCAGGGAACTTTTCCCCGCATGTCATCGAGCGCACTCAGCTCGGACGGCGTATATTGAGGCGCAGCCACCGCACTCTGCGCCCTAACAAGAAACGCGCGGCAGGGACTTTCCCCGGCATGTATGTAGTGCTCTACCTCGGGAGCGGCGGATCATAGGGCGCAAGCGGCCGCCACTGCTCGCCTATGTCCCGACACTGAGCTCATCAATCACCTGGCGAGCTCGCGGCCGGCTATACATTAGGTTGTAATGAGCGCAGCCACAGTGGCCGAAATAAATAAATCAGGCGACAGATTTCGCCGGGAAGTAAACGGCGGAAAGGATGCACTCCAACGACGCGTGGACTGAGATTCATACAATGTCGCCCTTCAGAGTTTTCTAATAGAGGTATAGACTGTAGGCCGACATTATATTTGAGATGTCTGATTCCTCCAGCCTACACTGGTGGACGAGTGCAGATACATGATAACCCTAGTTCAGGTTATACGGCTACAGCCTTAACATGTTTTATACCTGAGTCAATAGGTAACATTTGAAGTTAAGAACATAGCTCACCGCCACTCGTTAGAATTGAGTCTGTTAGCCGACCACCAAATACAGTCAGGTTACTTATATAATCAGTAAGGACGAGATATCTGGTGCTTTGATCTCAAGGAAGGTTCATAGTTGGCAGACCGTTCCTGCAAATGCCCATTTAATAGCTATTAGTCTCCATGGTTACTAAAATCTCTGTACGGACGGTTTGTTTAGATCAGAGGAACCCTGAGGGACAGAGAGTACAAGACGTACCCCTACCCCCAACTCCCGAGGCATCAACTGCCCACCTGAGGGCAAGTGGAAGGGATCTGGCTGAATAGACCCGGGGAGCTCAATGCAAAAAACGCTCATTTCAACGACTTTGAATCATCTATGGCACTCTAGGTTCCAGAACAGCATAGGGTGAACCCATCTTAGTCAGAGGTTTATGCTAATTTAGAAAGATAGTTAGTAACTGAATTTACGATCAATTATATTAACAAACACCTCCATGAGAACGCTCTGTAACGACTTTAACCTCTTTGGCTGTGGATCCCAGGTCTATTTTGACTTGGAGCCTGTGGCCGGGTTCATACGGAAATATAGACCCTTCTGCTGCTACAGTATATTGATCTGTTCTTGTATCCTTCAATACTATATTTTTAAAATTTTTAACAGGAAAGGGATTGTCTCACTGACCTTTAGCATGAAGGTGTGTCTCGCGATGAGATAGGCTGGTTACTATGGGCAAACCGATAAGCGATGGCGTAAGCCACACCAGGGAAGCGGGAATCTAAGTAGGTACCGGTTTCACCTTAGAGCACGCTTGCAAACCGCAATGGACTTGCTACGGAGGGAGTCTACACCAGAGTCGCTATCCCCTGACTGTGACCTTGCTGCGTGCGGAGGCAGCGCATGGTTGTAGCGTGGTTACAAAAATCGTCAGGAATGCGACCGGCAATACCCAATTACCGGTGCGCAACTGGCCCTTTAAATTTCACAGAGCCGGCCCGTGCGCGCGCGCCTAGGGATCAGGGGCACGCGCACACCGGAGACTGGAGCTGCAGCAAGGGAAGCTGCGGCCGGCCCCGGGTAAGTAGGCGGGGACCGGCGGCAGGCGTAGGGCGTGGCCCGCTGCCACGAAATGGGGCAGCGATGGCACTGCTCGTGCCAGGGACCATAGGAGCGTGTTGCTCACGCGCCGCACTGCGAACCTCCCCCACCTCCATGGGATGGGGTTCGCAGGCTCCACGCTGTGGACCCAGTACCCCCTTTGGCCTCCCTCTTTTGGCTGAAGGATACTTCTGAATGATGTTATGATCCAGAATATTGCCCTTATAGGTCCCAGGACCTTTCTTCGGGCCCGAACCCCTTCAGTCAATGAGAAAAAACGCTTCCCTCTGCCGTTTCCATATCTAGAATCTCCTTTACCGTAAAGGACATCGTGTGGTTATCGGAGCCCTAAGGAGTGGGAGGAGCAAGTACCCGAGAGAAGCGATTTAGGGATGACCAGTTTTAGCAGGAGAGACATGGACAGGCAGTTCGGGACCCTCATAGTGGGGGCGAAGGCAGAGCTTGTATGCTACTGGGATTTAATGCGCTTAAGCACCTCGAACGGATCCCAAGGAACACAAGGGACCCTGCTTACTTGCTGGGAACCTTGGTGAAACAGGATACTATTTAAGCACGAAAACCCACACCTTGTCCACCAGGAGAAAAGATCAGTCGGGGCTCTTCACTTTTTGTCAGCTTGTGCTTGGTGCGGCGCAGAAGCCAGGAAGTAGAGAATGGTGCGATTTGCTTCCAGAGGGTAGCTGTCAGGTCTGATTGGACCAGCTTCCTCCACGGCAGGGACCTCAGAGGGCCACAGAAAGGGGAGGGGTGGATGGGCTCTCATGTCGCCCGTAGACAATAAAGAAAGAAGGCAGCTCCGGCGAGACTCCGAGTCCAGAGGCCTTATAGGAAAACTCGGCCAGGGTAAAAGCTGAGACCAATCATCCTTGGCGCGCGGAGACAAAATGGGAAGGTAGCCTAGCTAGGGTCTGGTTAACTCTCTCTACCTGCCCTTTTGGAACTGGGGGTGGGTAGGCGAAGAAAAGTCCAGTTTCATTTGTAGTTGGGTTGCAGATGGGGAGCGACCAGAATCTGGAGATCAAATTGGAAACCCGGTCCCGACACTATGTGGCCGAGGAAGCCATGCAGCCGGAAAATATGTAGAAAAATAGACTGGCCAGACGTGGACGATGTGGGGTAGGACCCGGCAGAGGAAATAAAGTGGGACATTTTGAAAACTCCGTCTGATAACCAACCAGATCATGGTGTTGCCAGAGGAATTGGGGGGGAGGTCAGTGCTCGCTCTCTCTCGACACTCGGCGCACACATGGGACCAAGGAAGTGGGTATCGGTTGTGGAAGGAGCAGACTGCCGGTTTGAGACGAGGGGACTTGTTTCGGGGCGCAGGAAGTGCAGGACTACACGAACTTACGGACAATCCTGTGGGACTAGACCCAGTACACCAGTAAAAACCGAGGATGAGGGAGCAGGGACCTCTGCACTCCTGGGTTGCCCTGCCATACGGGAGCAATGCCCCCCATGACAGTATTTCTCCGAAGAGCTGGGCGAGGTATGGCTTGCGGGAGGAATTCGTTGTAGTCTCATTAGGGCGCGGCAGAGAGTGAGACGTTATGGAGGGATAATGTGCCGTGGAGTGGACTCGTACCCACAGTTCAAATCAAAGCACGGGAGTAGAGCGTCCGGCCTTGACATTTCGCTTTCCGAGGTGCAGAAAATGAATGAAGAAATTAAGATCGGGGAAAAAGAAGAGGGACCAACGAGCCTGGCGTGGATTTAAGCGTTGAGCTGTCTGGAGATATAAACAGGTTTTTAGTGGTCGGTATGAAATGCTGAATACTGGGTGATGAGCCACCTCCATGAGATTACAGCCCACTCTCTCCAGCTTGATGGCCAGTAACTCCCGTCGCCAATAGAGTAAGTTTTCGCAGAGGAAAAACTTTTAGAGAAAAAGCCGCAAGTGAGGGTCTTGCCCTTTGGGGACCTTTCTGGGAGTCGTACAGCCCCGGCCCCCCACGAGGTGGGGCATACGACTCGAGGAAAAACTGGTTTCTCTGTATACTGGCGGGAGAGCACAGGCGCAGAGGCGAAGGCAGAATTTAACTTGCGTGAAGGCTTCTCTGCCACCTGGTGCGCCAAGAGCTTTGGAGTTGGGTTCTTTCTTGGTCAATGCACTATGGGAGATACCAGCGTGGAGAAATGTGGTATAAATATGCCTGTAATTAAGTTGGGAACCCAGGAACTCTTTGTAATGACTCGGAGGACCCACGGGCCGGCGGCCACTGAAGGACGGCTCACGACAATCTTAAGCGGGGTCCATCTTGCAGACCCCAAGTCGGAAAGAGTGCCGAAGGATGGTGGTAGGCTCTGCTGATGGTCCAGACATATTATCGAGCATTGGACATAGAGGCAGTTGGCCTTAGCAGTATGAGGTACCTGTGTACGTGAACTTGATGGGACCTCATGGTAGGGGGAGGAAACACCAGAATGTCATCCAGGGTAGACTACCACGCATCTGTACAGGAGGTACAGGGGCAGGATGTCAATTTTGACAATTTCATTGGAAAGACGGGCCGGGGCATTGCAGTGTTCCGACCGAGGGATGACTAGGTACTCGGAGTAGCCTGCTCAGGCGAGTGTTGAAGGCCTGGTTTTCCATTCATCGCCCTCACGTATTCCGTATGAGGATTATAAGCCACCACGCAGGTTCCAGTTTAGTGAAAAATCTTGCGCACCACGTAGCCGGTCAAAAGCTCCAGTGATCAGGGGCAGAGCGATTAGCGGTTCCTTTACCGTGATCTTGTTGATGCCTCGATAGTCTATGCAAGGACGTTAGGGTACCGTCCTTTTTAGCCGATCAACAAACGCTCTCCCGCGCCCCACTACTGGAGAGGAGGGGATTTTGCGAATGAACACCTTCTGGAGATTCTCCTTTTGATTAAGCTTAGAACATAGCCAAGGTCTTCAGTACCGGAGGGGTAAAACCTGCACCCGTGGGGAGGGACGTCCCCGAGGCAAAAAGATCATTGGGACAGTGCATATGGGCCGGAGGGACGGTTGGCAAATGTTAGCTGCTCTTCTCGGAAGAAGACGTCTGCAAAGGCTTGATATGGTGCTGGGAAGGCCCGCCAGAGGCTTAGACGGCACAAGCGTAGAAGCGGTTAAGCAGCCGGGCGAGATGCCATCAAACAAGCAAGATGACACTCCGAACCCCAATCAAGGCTTCGCCCGTTCTGCAGTCGAGCATGAGGAGCAAGGCGCATGCAGCCACGGAGAGCATAGGAGGAATGGACGAGGAAGAACCGAGCGTTAGCATCGTTAAAACGCAAGTAAGGTCTCTTCCTTGTGCATGAACCCCCGCTCTTGTAGGACCAGAGGCTCAGTGCGGAACCGTATTGGATCCCTGAGAATTTATCCACTGACAATCTTCTCCAGGTGGATCACAGGGAGATTATGCTGGGACACCAGGGCAGCATCCAAGAAATTTCGAGCTGACCCAGATTCCAGGAAGGCAGCAACGTGAAACTGGGAAACCTGGACCCAGTGCGACAGTCACTGGCATGGTCAGGCGGGGGAAGGGGGGGGGGCGGGAGAGGGCCTTGCTATCATCTCGGGTTTAGCCTCTCCCACGTACCTAGGTGTGCCCCAGTTTCCCGGACGGTCGAGGGCGCAGAGCGGAGGATCTGCAGAAATGGTCTGAACTGCCACAGTAAGACACAGATTCTCCTCACGTCTTCTGGTTAGCTCCGACGCAGACAGGTGGGCTCTATCCACTTCCATGGCCTCCTCGGCAGACAGGGCATCCTTGATGCGACTGGAGATGCCCTTCTTGAAGGTGGCGGTCAACGCCGGTTCATTCCACGATAACTCGGAAGCCAAAGTGCGGAATCGTATGGCGTAATTGCCTACAGATGAGTCCCCTTGGCACAGGCTTAGCAAGGCGGTCTCGGCAGAAGAAGCCCGGGCAGGTTCCTCAAAAACACTCCTGAACTCGGTGAGGAATTTAGCAAGGTTGGCCGTGATCGGGTCGTCCCTGTCCCAGAGGGGGGTAGCCCATGCCAGGGCTTTCCCGAAGAGAAGGCTGAGCACGAATGCCACCTTTAAACCGTTCGGAAGGAAATTGGGTTGCCCATTAATTCGATTTTGCAGGGAGCATTGGGTGATAAAGCCCCTGCAGGCCTTTAGGGTCCCCATCGAACTTGGACGGCATAGACAGAGGGAGGTGTGGACCAGCGGCCAGAGCCGGAACCAAAGGAGCAGTGGGAGCCACGGAAGCGGGTTGCTGCTGTGGTGGCCAGGAACTGTTGCATCATGGCGGAGAGATGGCTGATTTTGCTGGGCTTGCTGAGCGATCTGTGCGACTGCTGAGCCACAATGGGTGGTGAGGTCAGCGTCAGGCGGCAGAGGCACCTTGGCGGGATCCATGGCCGGATCTTACTGTCACGGATGGAGATAGTGGATCCTCTGGGCCACCGCAAGCGATGGCGTAAGCCACGCCAGGGAGCGGAATCTAAGTAGGCCCCGGTTTTCACCAGACCCCGCCGCAAAGGGGGAAATGGAATTGCTGCGGCAGGGATTTCTACCAGGCCCGCTACCCTGACTTTGACTTGCTTGCGGAGGCAGCCGAGGTGTAGCGTGGTACAAAATCGTCAGGCAGGCTTGTAGTCAGGGACAGGCAGGAGGTCAGGACAGGTGGCTTTGGTTCGTGGTCGTGGACAGGCAGAAGGTCAGGGCAGGTGGCAAGATTTGTGGTCGAGGAACGGAAGCAAATGGTACGGTACACGGAAAAATCAGAAAAGGCAGGAACGCTTCTCTAAACTAAATGGCACTAAAGACCGGAACAAACCGGGAAAGGGGGCAGCTTAAAAAAGGGCAGTAATCCCCAAATTTTTCCGGTGCACTGCCCTTTAAAATTTTCCCAGAGCCGGCATGCGCGCACCCCTAGAGAAGGGGGACGCGCGCCGGGAACGGGAGTGCGCAGGAGCGCGGCCGGGTAATAGGCGGGGACCCGGGCCCGGAAGGGGTGAGCGGGGCCGCCGCCCCGGGCCGCGGGCCCCACCGTGACAAGGGGATTGAGTTTTTGAAAAACAGCACAAACCTTTTTTAGTTTCGACACAATCGGGAGAAAATAAATCAAATACATCCAAACAACAATCACAAGCGCCCAATAAGTCCCTGAAGAATCTTTCATAAAAATTCTGAAAAAAGGCAGGTGCATTGTTTAATCCAAATGGCCAACCATGGGCCCCCAAGGACTTTTTTCACTTGTAAGGGAGGGAAAATGAATATGTTATTATATTTATAGTTTTGATATATTTTTTATTTTACGTTTGTACAGAGATAGGGGGTTTAGCGATATAGGAAATATATAAGCCTATAGTGTGTACTAAGTTTTTAGAAGGGGTTAACAGCTTTGCAAAGAAGGAAGAGTGCACCAGGTTAAGCACCAATAAAAGGGCGAAAAGCGTGGAGCTGGAGGCAATACACATTAAAAAAAAAAGAAACCCTGTCCCTCTGCAGTAGTTGTTTCTGAGTTTTGGTTCAAGAAAATTTTATTTGTGAGAGCATTAAAAGGGAACCCCTGGCTATTAAAAGGCAATGAAGGGGCAGGCTGGGAAGGGGAAGCAAAAACTCACTGAAAACCGAATTAGAGAGGCACAGAGAGAATGAGACCTGGGCAAATGGACACAGGGGGGAGATTGAAAACCCGGGAGTATTGGGTGGCATTTTTTGGGGGACTGCAAAAAAGAAAAGGGACCCGGGAAGGAAACTTAGTAGAGAATGCCCAGAGTCAAGCAGGTGTCAACCCTTGCAAACTGGGCGGGATGCCAATGCAAGCCCCTTGCACAGTTGAACGGGTAAAAGAACCGGGAGGGAGTTTGGGGGAGTATTTTGAGTCCAGAGAGGGGTCTGAAAAGTAGCTGATTTGATATGTGATGTCCAAAAGAAGAGTTCTATAAGTAAAGCCTGACAACTTCCCGGCGGAACCATGCTGTCTGCTATGAGGCCGTGTCTCCACAGCACTGGTTTCTGATCGGATTTTTGGCTAATTCCGTATTTAGAAAACCCCCGAAAATCCAACGGAACCAGTGCCCCATAGATAGCAATAGAAAATCTGAGCTGTGCACACACACTGATTTTTATTGTTGGTTTCAAAAACCCTAGCCTCCACCCCCAAAATAAAACCTGTTCTTTCTTCTGACAAATTCCCATACACTTCTTTTTGTGCGGACCCCATGAAATCTGAAAACTGACCAAGTTTTTTTGCGCCCCGGGCCCCTGCCAAAATCGAATTTCAGTGAAGATAAAATATCGGCAATTTCCAAAGCCATTTTTTAACTTATGCCCTGTAGACATAGCTTTTAAAGGGGTTGTCCAGGCAAAAGCTTTTGGTCCCGCGGGATTATTAGAAAAGAAAAAAAGAAGTTTTAAACTCACCTCCCCCGACGCCCCCTGTTCCTGCCCGGTTTTCCCGTCTACTTTTTACCCTCACATGAATGTCCGTTGTTCACCCCCCCGGGCCAAATTGCAGCCAATCACAGACCCTGGCGGTCACATGCCGGAGATTTTCAGGTTTTGATTGGGTTTTTTACATTTAAAGGTGAAAATTTTGGACACAGTATTTTTGATTACAAAGA
>JAODAL010082190.1:0-11657 GCA_025379985.1 Phyllomedusa bahiana
TCACTGCGTGTCTTATTAGCATCACAGGAGCTTGCTTGTAATATTTGCTGAAAAACTTTTAGAGCACTGTAGTTTTGAGCAATGCAGCTTATAAATCTCCATTGCTAATGTCCCTCAAATAGACTTAGCTAGGAATAGATAAGATGATAAGTCAGTCACTGCTACAGAAGCACCCACAGACTGAATACGATGTGTGAGCCTGAAGCTGGCTGTGAAGAGCAGCATCTGTGAAGCAGAATGGTGAGAACACCCCTTTAACACTATAAGGCCACATGCACATGACCATACTATGGCTATGTAAAGTTACTTGTGTGCAACTGTATTATGGCAGTATTGTTATGTGATAAATGTCTCCATATCTTTGCTACTATTTAGTAGTATTAAAGTATTTGCACGCCATGTTCTGATGTAAAAAGTAGACCATTGGGGCTGTATGGAGGCCATTTTACCAACGGATCAATAGATACTCAATAGATACTCAAAATAGCATCTGTGTATCATATGAGTACCAAATACATTTTAATGACTGTTGTGTATTAATCTATTTAACTTTTAGGAAAATATAAGCCTAGATTTTGCTTCTGTCAGCAATAACAGCTGTTTACTGGGGTAAGAAAAATGGACCTCTGGCACTAAGCTGACTATTCATATCACCTTCTTGTTTAAAAGGGTTTTCCTTCCTCATCCTCTTTCCATTCTCCTGTCTCACTTACAACAAATGTTCTTATATATAAGACATATTCACCATTGCCTTTCCTTTTTAAGTTGTGCAGTGCTCAATAAGGGCCAGTTGGCCACCCTAACATGTATGCAGTATGTGATGAGAAATATTGTTTCTAAAATTTCTCAACCAGCTTATTACTTAAAAGAGTGTTCTCACCATGCCGTTCCATAGAGCCTGCTCTTTTCAGCCAGCTTCATACTCACACTTCCTGTTCAGACTGTGGGTGCTTCTACAGTAGTGATTGGCATATCACCTTTGCTATTCCTAGCTAGGCCTTTTACAGTGACATGAGTGCAGGAGGTTTGTAAACTGTAGTGCACAAGACTACAGAGCTATAAAGGGTTAAAGTTTGTCAGTAATTAAACCAGCTCCTGTTTTACTAATGACACTCAGCAGGGTGGAACAGGGAATCTGGTACAATGAGAGTACAGTGATAGTCGGTATTCTAGGGAAGCTTGTGTAAATAAGTAGGAAATAAAATCTCCGCTATCTCCTAAACAAAGCAAAATGAAAACAGCAATATATTTGGTAATAATCTTTATTTACCTTTGCATAGAAGTTTTAAGCTAATCAATGTTGTGAGAAAATCCCCTTTCTTAAATTAACAAATACATTTTAATGAAAAACAAAGAGGGATAAACATAATATCCAAGTAATATCATACTATACACTGTATATACATATCGAATAAAGTTATAAGCAGGAGTTGAGAAGAAAATTTGCTCACATACAAAACATAAAAAAGGTATTCCAGAAGAACGGTTACATTTCACCAATTTGATTTTTAAAGGGGCTTTATCGCTTCATCAGTTCATCTTTTCTCTTGTAGTTTCATTTTCTCAGTTCCTCAAATCCAGGGGCGTTTCTGCTCCTCCCAGCTGGGTGTTTCTTAACTGGAGGAGGATGACATCATCCCCCCCCCCTTCACTGTTCTTGCTCACTCCTGAGTCTGTGTGTTTGTTTGAGATCAGTGGGAGGGGACAGCACATCCCTGCTACCCCCCCCCCCCGCAGTTTGCATTCCACTCCACATTTCAATGTGTCGTTCCTCTCCCTATGCAGTATTATTTAGTAAGAGCTGTTTGTTTACATAGCACAACCGTACATTCAGTCTAGACAGTCTTCTATGAACTGTATGAACTTCTCTCACAGCTGGAGGTTTGTTACAGTTGAATCCAGTACAGATAGACCTCGCTGAACACATTCAAAACAGCACAGATCTGTGCTCTCACAGCTGGGGGTTTGTTACAGTTGTATCTAGTCTTCTATGAACTCATCCAGAGTAGCACAGATCTGTCTCCTTTCTATGTTTACACGCAGCAGCATTAGGCACCGAGCACAATTCTGCTGTTTTCTGATTGTAGAAGCAGCTGCAGTGTTACTATGGAGCTGCTGGCTATGCAGAGTAAAATGCTGATGGCCCCTTATTCTGAGTGAGAGAGGCAGGAATGCACGCTCCCGTGAATACGACCGGCCTGCCAGACAGAATGTAAATTAGTAGAGCCGGCAGCCAATTAAATTAAAGGAGTGGGAATCCGACCGGCAGTGTGGAACAGTTTTTACAGAAAACGAAGGGAGACAGTGAAAAAAGACAGCTTTGCAAATGACATCCAATTGCAAAGTTTGTTTTCATTGTCCCCTTATTCTGACCCCTTTTAATGTAATGAAAAAAACCCCTTTTAAATACAGTTTTAAAATCTAAGGGTATAAAAATGTATTTATTACAAATCTTTTGAGAAAACAAAAAAACAACTACTCACAACTGCTATTTGAGTTCTGGCATACATCATTCTAGGCACACAATGAAAGGCGGGGGGGGGCAACTGACATCAAAACATCAAATTCCTGATTATACAGTAATATTGCTATTTCATCTTATAGGTCTACTATGGGCTAGGTACAGCATCATATGCTAATTCCTCTGAAATAGCTACTGTGTTTGCTGATTGCAGCTAAGAGTCCCATATTTTATTAAATTTGGAGGGGTAATTTCTGTGCTGACAGATCCATTTCTTAATAAATTTGTGTTGTTAAAAAAAAATTAAAACTTTCATAAAGAAGGGTTGTAAGAAGGCCAAAATTCTTTGCAATTCTTTTGCAAGGGAAAATATTTCAGCTATAAAATTTATAAAAAAATTTTTATTAAAAAGTTCAGGATCTGGTTAAAAAAAATGCGACTTTAGGTACAAGGTATCGGCCCCAACCCTTTGTATTCAAAGCGAAAACCGTTTCCCAAACCCCCTAACTTTAGGGCAAGACAAAGGGGAAAAAAAATGATTCTGAGGAGAATTTAAAATGGGGGAATTGATTCTAACGAAGTGGAATTCGTTTTAGAATTCAGGAAAACTTCGGGTTTGAACGAATTTAACTTTTGGGAAATTCGGTGAACGAAGTTGGTTTTTATGATAAAATTCTGCAGCCATGGCCACATGGGCAAACATCTGGGGGGGAAAAAAGGGGATGCCTCATGACCTGGCAGAATAACCAAACAGAACCGGGGGTTTTTGGGCTCACCCCCCCTAATTTAAATCCGGGCGCACGCCGGGAGCCACACCCCTCACGGCCACAGGAAGGGTCTGCCGCGGCTGATTCCTTACGAAAATTTATTTTAAAATAGCGTTTCGGGGTGCTCAGCTTTCCAGGAAAATGTTTCTCTTAAGTTCATTTTTAATTTTTTGGGGATTTGGGCTAAATCCAGTGTGCGTCCACTGCAGCTGCATTACAAATTTAATATCCAAAAGGGATCTAAGAGACCTGTTTATTCATTTTAAAAAAAACAGCTTTTTTTCAATACAAATACCACTTTATTTTTTTGGGGCTCAATTCTAAAGCGCAATTTTACATCCAGGGGTTAATAACGTTTTTTTTGCTTTGGTGTTTGCTGACCCCAAAAAACCGCCCCTTTTTAACGCCAAAAATCTAAATTTTCCTGTAGCCTAATTCACAACAAAGGTTAAATTACAACTGAAACTCTTGTTGGTGGCTAGAAAACACCAATTTTAACAGCTACAAAGCAAAATTTTTTGCGGCTCAATTCTTTGGGGCAATTTTCATCCAGGGTTAATTAAACTTGTTTTTGCTGGTGTGCTGCAAAAATAAACCTCTTTTCAAACCCCAAAAATATAAAATTTTCCTGTAGCCAATTCACAAGAAAGGTTTAAATTTCAACTCTCTCTCTTGTTTTTGGCGTAAAAACACCAATTGTAACACCACAAAATCTACTAGTTTTTGCGGCCCAATTCTTTGGGCGCAATTTACATCCAGGGGTTAAAAATTTCGTTGTTTTGGGTGGGGTGGGGACAAAAAAAAACAGGGCTTTTTTCAAAATCAAAAAATATACATTTTTTTCCTGTGCCAAATTTTATGTCCGAAGGAAAAAAAGCTGTTTTGAAAAATTTTATTTAGTAAAACACACAGTTTTTTTAAACGACACATACACGAAAATTTTTTTCCCCGGGGGCCCTTTTTTGGGGGCGCAATTTTTTATCCCAAAGGGGTTCCCAAGCTTTTTACTTTGGGTTTTATTTTGGGGTCAAAAACAGGTGAAAATTTTTTCATATACAGAAATCAAACAAACCCGTGTCTGTACATTTTTTAAAAAAACAGTATGTCCCAAAAAGAGAGGGGCAGGCTCGCACCGCGAGGCAAAAGGGGACAAAAATTCCTTGGGGAAAAGGCCCTCCCGCACACAATGGGACTCACAGAGGGGTCACTCGTTTAGGCCACAAATGGGCCCCTGTCAACTACGGGCCCGGGGTTTTTTTTCACAACCCAAGGTTTTTTGATTGGTTGACAAAGGGTTCCCCTCTTTCCCCCAGATACCCTCCCGGCAACCCCACCAAGAGCGGGGGGGAACCTCCCGACACAACCATTTGTTTTTGGGAGGCCCGGGCGGGCAGCAGCCCTCGCCTTCCCCAGCCCCCTCTGTCCCATCCGGGTTTTCCCCCAGCCAAGATCCCCACTATGTGGGGCCCGGGCTCAGCGCCACTATAAAAGCGAGGGTGAAAAATTTTTAGAAGGGGAGTTTACAGCTACTTTGGCAGTGATTAAAAGGGGCCAATATCGCCTGCTTCAGCATTAGGCGGGAAAGTATAGAAGTTGGGGGAAATGGCAGGGGGGTCAAAGTTTTAAGGGCCGCCCCCGGCAAAACCAAATACCGGTGAAAGGCCCGCAGTGGGCGAAAAAAACACAAAAAATTGATGTACCGACCGCACTTGGGAGCCGGGGGGAGGCAAGGGGTTCATCCCTCGTCAGGAGAAAACATCACTTGCGCTTCAGGCAGCAGCGCAGCCACAAGTGGGCGTGTGGGGCCGTGGTCAGCAGGGTGCAGCAGGGTGAGGTCGGGGGCCAAGCGGCCCACGGGGGAAAAAAAACCCCTTCGCAGGGCCAAGAAAGTAGCGGCCAAAAGGGGCTCACCCAGGCCAGCGGCCGGGAAATAGGGCCCCCTCAGTTCGGGGCGATTTGGGGGTAAAAAACCCCAAACCCGGCCCCGGGGGTGGCAATTTCTTTTCAAGACCCCTGGAGGAGCCGAAAAAAGGGGAAATTTTAGAATCTTGGGCAGAAAGTGAAACATGGAAGGGAGCTAACTTTGGCCCCCCACGGCCCTGCGCAACACATGCAGCGCAACCCCTCCGGGGGCCTGGGAGAAACTGGTCAGTTTTGGGGGGTCCATCCCGCCGCTGCAAACAACAGCAAACAGCACACGGCCAGGGCACCCAAGCCAATTTCACCAGTTCCCCAAAGGGTCCACCACCTCGCAGAAGGAGCCCGTTTCTCATTTACATCATCTCCCTCCCGGTCCATATGCTCCTGCTCCCTCGCTACCCATTTCGCCAGCAATCGTTTCAGCGAGGCGGGTTGCAAAGACACAACAGTAATTGGGGCCAAACCCCCCTCCTAATGGGCAGCAGCTGACCCGGTCCTTCCCCAAGTTGGTTTTTTCTTGGGAGTCCCCCCCTTTTTCCCCAAAAGGGGAAACTGCACCGCAGAGAAAAAATAAAGGCTTTTTTCCGAGCCGAGAAGGAGAGTTTTCCCAAACCGTAATTTCTTTTCCAAAAAGGGAGTACCACCCCTTTAAAAATAATTTGAAAAAGAAGGTGGGGCAGTCCCCTTGAGCTTTTTCATTTTGTTTTCCCAAAGGGGCAAAGGGATGGGGGGACGTCCTGGAGCGAACTTTTAAACAGGGCCCCGTTAAAATTTTCCCTTTAAAAGGTCCCCCCTGGGGAATGGCTTCCAAACCCAGGCACACCAACAACTTGGACAGGAACGCCGCTTTCCCTCCCCTTGTTTAAACTGCTGCACCGCGCCCCAATGCCCTCCTCCCCTCCTCCACCAAACCCCCACCAACTCAGCCTCCACCCAATACTGCTCCTCATACCACAAATTTAAAGGGGTTTTCAAACTTTTTCCCCGCATTTCTACACCTCTTTCCTCGGGGAACGAATCCAAGGGGAAAGGGAAAAGGGTCCGGCCCCGCACCCAAAAAATCGTGGTTGGGTTTCTCCGCGCCAAATGCAAATCGGAACCAAGGGACGGACAATTGGGGGGAAATGGTTGTCCGCGCTGCACCGAGGAGGATGGCCAAACCCCCGCATGGGGCCCCTGTTTCAAAACTGGTTTTTGAAAAAAGGTTTTCCCGAAGTCCCTTTCCCCCCGAACTTCAGAACATTCTTGAAAAAGGCCAGGGAAACCCGTGGGAAGGGACTTAAAAACCATTCGTAAAAAAGCCAGGGAAAACCCCCCTCGAGTTGGGAGCGGGAGAAAGGCCCCCCCCCAACACACTCTTATAAGCGAAAGTTTTTTTTACCCCTGGAATTCCAGCCTGCACATGTTGGACCGACGGGAATTTAACAGAGAAAGCCCTTAACGATTTTTTTATGAACCAGGGAACCCGAATTAAATCCCCTTTTAACTTTGAAGTTTAGCCAGTGGGAGCTCATGCGTGACACCTGCCGTTTGTTTTAGGCCATTCGAAGGGGCGAAAAAGTTATTTTTTCAGTCCCGGACTTAAAGGGATGAATAACATCAAATTTCCCCTGCTTCATTCCTGGAAACCCCAAACGAAAAATCAAATCTGGGGAGGGAAATGGGGGAC
Organism: Phyllomedusa bahiana; assembly: GCA_025379985.1. Taxonomy (NCBI): domain Eukaryota; kingdom Metazoa; phylum Chordata; class Amphibia; order Anura; family Hylidae; genus Phyllomedusa; species Phyllomedusa bahiana. Next base: position 6,818 of record JAODAL010082190.1, read on the forward strand.
CTTGTGTGGCCAAAATCCGGGCCAAAATATTTCCGGGGGGACTGAAATTGAAGGGGGGAGGACATTGGACAAAACCAATTTACTGGTTAAATTTTTTGGGTTTTCTACCCCCGGGGACAAAAGAAAGGGGCAGGACAGCGGGAAAAGGGGGTGGGTGGAGATGAGGAAGACAGGCAGATGACCCCCCCAACACCGGGCATTTTACCTGAAAAGGGAGGCAGGGAGCCCCCCCGGAGTACTTTTTTGCAAATGGCCCCGGGAGCATTTTTAAAATTTCCCGGGAAAAGGGCAGCCGAATATTTAGCATCCAGAGAGAGATGACTTCTGGGGCCCCCACCCTTTTTTGGGGGCCCTCGCTACCGGGTCCAAAAAGGGGGGCCTTTTTTTCCCCCGCTATATTAAAAGGAAAACAAACTCAAAAACTTTGGGAAATCCTTCCCCTAATCAATTGGGTGCTTCCTAGTGCGGCAAACCCCCCCTCGACATGTCCCGGAAACCGGGGTTTTCCCAGCCTCACGTACTACTGCCGGGCTGCTGGGGGGAATTTTGGGGGGTATACATTTCCCCGCCCATAGTAGTAACCTAAAATCTGGAGTTTCCCCGAAGACAGCTTCCTTCCCCCCCCATCCCCCCCCCCCCCCCCCCCCCCCCCTAGGGTAAAAGGAGGGCAAAAAAAATTTGCCAGCACAGCAGCAAAACAGCAGGGCCTGGGGGGCATTTTCCCGAACCAACAGGTTTTGGCCTACTTTACCCACTCTGCCCCCCCTTTAAAGATCCGCTGGCAAAAAGGGAGCCAAACTGGATGTGTTTGGGGCCCCAACTTTCCGAGTTTTCAGTGGAGAAGCGTCCTGCCCGCCATAGTTTTGGCATCAAAAGTTGGGTTCATTGGGGGCGGGGGCCATCGTTAAAACCCCCAAAGGAAAAACCCGCTTTTTCCCCGGGGAAAAGTGGAAAAAACGACCTTTTTTCAAGAAAGAAAACAGGGGTGGGTCGGCCCGGATTTCCACACACAAAAGCCTTAGTCGTCAGTTTTGGGTTTTAAAAAACCGCCCAGCCACTATTTTGAGGAAGCCACCCCCCCCTGAAAACCAAAAAAACCGCTGACAGTTTTTCCATCCCGCCTACCACCATCTTTTCCCCGGGACTGGTTTTTTGCCACCCAACCGCTCCCCCACTCTGTCCAATTTTGCAATTTTATGAAACCCCAAGCGCCGCGCTGTTGCTGTTGCCTTTACAACCACACTGGGAAAAAAGGCCATGTCCCGACCTCATTCTGCGCTTTTGGGCCCGCTCCAAGTCCCCCCACACGTGTCATTTTTGGGGCCACTGGCCCCCACCTCATTTCGCGCCGGGGCCCTTACCCCCTCTCCTCCATTGTTCCCCCTCCTGTTTGGGTTTTCCCCCGTTTTGCCAACCCCTTTCCCGAATTCCATTGGCCACTGCCCCAACTCCCTGCTGCTGCCCGGGCCCTGGGCCTCCCCACGGGTTATTTTTGCCCCTTCTGTTGGCCCCAATACTGTTTTGGCCCCCCTCCAAATGTCATTGTGCCACTGCAGAATTTTACGCTGCCGCCGTGAAACCCCCACACGGGGTGATTGTGCCAACCCCTGTCCTAAAACATTTTTGCCCCAAATTTCATTGTGCCAAAGCCCATCTCAAACTGCTGCCCCCTGGACCTCCACACTTTTTGTGATTTTTGCCCCTCGGTTTGGGCCCAATAAAGTTTTGCCCCCCCCCCAAAAGTCATTGTGCCACTCCCGAAACTCCCTGCTGCTGGGTGCGTGCCTCCACACGTAACATTTTTGGGCCCCTCCCGGGGGCCTAAAAACTGTTTTGGGCCCCCTCCAGAATGTCATTTTTGCCACTGCCGAACTCATAAGCTTCCGCCGTTTACCCCCCACACTGGGTTTTGCCACCTGTACCTAAAAACTGTTTGGCCGCCTCCAAATGTCATTGTTTCATGCCTGATTTTCATACTGGGTGCCGTCTGACCTCCACACGTGTGATTTTGCCATCTGTGGCCCCAATAACTGTTTTCCGCCCCCCAGAATGTCCCTTTTTGCCACTGCCTGATTCCCTACTGCGCCCCCCCCGGAAACCCCACACTGTTGATTGTGCCACTCTGTGGCCAAAAATGTTTAGGCCCCCTCCAGAAAGTCATTTTTTTTTACTGCCCACTCAACTGCTTTCCCGCCCCTTATCCACCCCTTTGGGGATTTTGCCAATCCCGGGCCTAAACTGTTTTGGGCCGGGCCCCCAAAAAATCATTGTTTCCACGCCTAAAATCATGCTGCTGCTGCGTGCCCCCCCAACTTATCATTGTGCCACTCTGTGGGGCCCAAAAATTTTTTTGCCGCCTCCAAAAATTCCCTTGGCCCCGCCTGAACTCATACTGCGCCGCCGTGACCTCCCACTGTTTTTTGTGGCCAAATCCCTGGACCAATACTTTTTGGGGCCGGGCCCCCAGAATGTCATTGTGCCACTTTCCTGATCTCATACTGCTGCCGGTCTGACCCCCCCCCCACTGTGTGATTTGGGCCCCTTTTGTGGCCCTAAAACTGTTTAGGGGCCGGCCCCCAAAAGCTTTTTTTGCCACGGGCCCGATCTCTTTTCCCGCTGCCCGCCGTAAACCCCCCACACTGTGTATTTTGTGCCACTCTGGCCTAAACTTTTTTTCCGCCCCCAAAAGGGCAAATTTTTCCACTGGGCCCGAAACTCATGCCTGCTGCTGTCGTACCTCCACACGGGATCATTGTGCCATTTTGGGGGCCTAAAACTGTTTTTTTCCCCCTCCAAATTTCCCTTTTTGCCACTGCCAGACCCCATACTGCTGCCCGCCTTGACCCCCGCTCCTCAGTCCTTTGGGCCCCTTTTTGGCCTTTCCCCGTTTTTTTGCCACCTCCCCGAATTTCATTGTGCCACTGCCTGACCTCATTTGGGGAGGCTGGGCCCCCCGCCCCACCTTCCCCCAAATTCCCCGGGCACTAATTTTCCAAAACCCGAGCTCCACTTGGTTTTTTTTCCCGCTTTCTCCGGGATGGGCTTTATCAGGGGAAAAATTCCCGCTTGGGGTTTTTTTTTTTGGGCATTTTTCCCTCTTAAGTGCCCAGGAATTTTATAGTGAAGCGTTCTAAGAGCGTCGGCAGTCATCTTTGGTTTATACAAAAAAACAACAATTTTTATGAAGACCAAACCAAGCTTCCTCTGCAAAATTTAAGCATGCACAAACGTTCTTCCCGCAAACCCCGAAAGGGCCCGTCAGCCTGGAAAATCCCCTTTTTTAAAAAGCTATTCTGCCGAAGTAATTTCCCGGACCGAAAATTTTTTTTTTTTCGAAAAATTTGGCGAATTTACCGAAATCAATTTTTTAGAAATTCGCCCCATCTCTAGTAGTAATACCTTTTGGGGGATTATCCAAAATCTTTGGGTTAAACTTTCTAAGTTTTTCCCAATTAATGTTTTCCCCTATTAAGAAAGGAATTGGGGTTAAAATTTTTTATTAAAAAGTTGGAAGAAAACTGGGGAAACCATTCTTTGTCTGTTAAGTATCAGTAAAACCTCCAAAAACGAAGTTTTAAGCCCTTTTTTTAAAATTTTTAAAATGTTTTAAAAAAATTAAGTTCTAGTAAACTTCTCGAATTTTTTAGAACTCAAACCCAAAAACCAAAACTCTTACTGCCCCCTTTCGAGTAGAGTTCAAGTTCTTTTGACACCTTTTTCGTTCATTTTCATGGCTTGTGCACTTTTGGGGCCATAAAAATCACCTTTCTGCATTTTGGTGCCCAGCATGCAGAGCAAGAGAATTGTCATCGCTGAGGTTGGGCTCTCAGGCGCAAAAATCACATGACCATTTTTAAAAATTTCACTTTTTGTTTTGGGTGAAGCCATTTTCGCCCTCCCTGTAATATACAACACTTTAGTTTGCATTTTCCCCTCAAATACATCAAAGTTTGGTATTGTCTCATCCTTCCCACACCCAAAGCTGTTATTTGGCGCATTGCAGGCTCTTAATGCCACCCTCATTACCCGGATATATATTTTACGAGTCTTGGGTTTTCAAAAACAACCCTGCCCAAAATTCAGTTTTTGCCGTTTTGAGGGTTTATTAATTGTAAAAAACTCTTTAGGGCAAAAGGATGCAGGGCACCTCAGGGTGCAGGGCCCCCCTACAGCTATACTGACCCTCCTATATTTGCCCCGCTTTCAAACTGTCCCCATCTTTTCATTTCCATTGAAAGGAATTAAAATATTTCGCCCTTAGGCCAAATTTCTTTACTAAGTTGTTCCCTTACAATTTTTGTTATGGTGTAATTCCAGCTTTCCTCACCTGTAAAAGGGATAAAAATTAACCAAACATCTTCCCCCCCCAACTTTAAAGGGTTCGAAGTTCGAGTTTGAATAGAACTTCGACCCAAACTCACAAAATTTTGAGGTTCTAATCGAACTAGAACTTTTTGCTGTTCACTTTACACTACCTGTTCCAAAAAGGGGAACAGGATACAATATTGATTTATCAACCGTTGTAAGTTTGGCAAACAGATATGCTGATTTAGCTTGATCAAATATACTTTATCTTTACCCCTTAACGACCCTTTTCGTATGATATCCCCGGGCCCAAGGGGGTTTGCAGGGGGATCGCTCCGCGACCCCCCCGACACCGCCCGGGGGTTAGCGGTAACCCGCTAAAACCCCCAGTAAACAGGCCGGCGTGTGGGTCCCCACTGGGGCTGTTTTAACCCTCGACACCCGGGGGTCCCCTCACTTTCCTGGGCCCGGTTTGCCCCCCCTTCCCTCCGCCATCTTTTTTACACCCTATCATTGCCATCAATGATTAATGTAT
>JAODAL010082191.1:0-11657 GCA_025379985.1 Phyllomedusa bahiana
TTTCCCCAAAACAAAAAATGGTGGTTGAAAGACTCCTTTTTCCGGCACTTTTTAAATGTGGGGTCAGCGGTTTTGGGGCTCATGCTGGGGCCCCAGGACAGGTATAGTCAATTCCAGTGAAACTAAAAGGGTGGTTAAAGACTCCTTTTTCCGCACTTTTAAATCTGGGTCATCAGGTTTGGGGTCATGCTCGTTCCAGGAAAGGGTTTTTCAATGTCCAGTTCAAAAAAGATGATGGCAAATCATATGTTTTCGGGGGACTTTTTAATTTGGGGTGATGCTTTAAAAAGGGTCATGCTGGGTAAAAAGAAGGGATAGTGAAGGTGTGGTTTTTTTCTGGCTTTTAAACCTAAGTGTTTGCCTAAATTAGCCTATCCTTTTTGACTTTTTGTGGATGTTAATTCCAGTTTCTCCAGCCCTGTTTGGGTGTAAGAATAAAGGGTGTTGTTGTCTCCCATGTTTAAGGGTCACCTAAAATCGACTGTCACTATCGAAAAACCTTATCGATGGGGGCCGACATCGACACGCCCAATGTCGATAGAAAATAATCCTAAAACACTAGTGGCGATTCCTTGATCGATCCTCTACCCAAGAATAAATTCTATTGTATTGTAACACATGTTTGCCCCAAAACTTTTTCAATTTTATTTTGAAACATTAGATTTTGTAAAAAATTAAAGGTGTGGGGGGTGGGGGGGGGGGGGGTTATTGGGAAACAGGTTTTGTGTTTGTTTTTTATTTCATTTTTCTTTAAACTTTTTTAACATTGTTTTAATTTTTTTTGACCCACTATGAGACTTAAAATATATGATAGTTTGATCACTAATGTAATAATTACTGTATTGCTACATATTATAACTGTGACAGGCAGTCTGTTAGGTTCTACCTACAGCAGGGCCCAACAAGCTTTATACATGGTAGATCTGAAGATCTTTATTTCATCTCTGGCTGCCAGAGTGACATTCAAAACCTCAGTCACAATGCAGCCCCCTTCCTCCAACAGCCAAGTGGATGCCATTGCTAATATTGACAATGACGTTTAGGGAGTTAAATGGCCAGGATCAGATCTAGCTTTGGTACATTGCAACAGGTTTCCACTGTGGATGGTGTGTTTACAGTTTCTCAGCCAGTATCTGTAATAGGGTGGATATGGTGGGTGCCCAACTGTGACCATCCATTGCCCCTTGCAACCACCCTTAAAAGTCATTTTGTTATTGTGAGGAGAGGTGTAGTGTGGGACTTGTGGTACACTGGCGATGAAGACCTATACACAACACAGCTTTCTGGGAATTTTTAGCTTTTACCCAAATGTCACACTCCAAACAGTTATCCCCCGAGTTGAAAGGCTGCCCCCTCCTGTGAGCAACCCCCTTTCCACCCCTTACTGGCTTACAGCCCTCACTATTGCCCAACACCCAGCCCCTTCACCCACTGCTAAACTTTTAACTCCTAACTGGCCACAACTGGACTACCTCCCCCAGTGGAATCCCATGGCAACCTATCACCAAACCTGGCAGGATTGCCTGTTACTCCAGGTTTGCTTCCTACACAAGTTACACTAAAAATTCCCTGCCACTTACTGGCATTAACCCAAAACTGTCTTTACATCCCCTTACATTTCCCCCAACTTTAAACCAAGCCATCCCTGATTCTGTACAAATCACACACACGTTTTGAAGAAAACAATAAATGTTTTATAAACTTGTGTTATCCGCACACATTAAACATAACTCTGTAGACATCGTGGGCAAACCCGGGGTAAAGGTTCAGCATCCTTAGCAAACAGTCCTTGACCTTAACCTTTAGCTTGGGCTTCCAACCCCCAGACTAGTGTGGACCACTAGTTTTTAACAACAGGTTCTCTACTTGGCGTGATGGGTGATTGCGGTTTAGTGTTCCTCAGAAAATTATTTCTACTTAAAGGGATTGTCTAAAAAAAGAAAATTAATTTTAAATGGGGACAAAGAAAAATAAGTAATATAGCCGAAGCATCTGCCCCCAATCGCTCTCCTCCCTCCACCCCAATTCTTTGTAAGGTGAACAAGAACAAAATTAAATCGGACTTTTGTTTTTTGGGTTTAGTTTTTGTTGGAGTTTACACTGTACAGTTTAATTAACATGTTATCTGTGTTCTGCTGGTCACTACATATACAAGGGCCAAAAAATTCATCTACATGATCACCGCATGTCACCACTATAGTGACTGATACCATTGTAATATCACTGACCAAACCAGTATAGCAAGATTAATATGACCAATAATAACACTATACAAAGACCAAATAATACCCCACATATTACTACCCTATAATGACTAATACCACCATACTGTTACTCATCAAATCAATATACCAAGACCAATAATATCGCCACATATCACTGTAATTTACCACTATAAAATGACTAAATCCACCATACTGTTATGGACCAAATCAAAATCCCAAGACCACTGTTGCTAAATAAAATACAATGACCAAATAATACCGCCACATATCACCACCATAAAGAGACTGAATATAACCAATGTACTGTTACTGAATATAAACCATTACACTTTGACCACTATTACCGCCAAACAGTGACTGTATAGTGGTAGATAGTGTACATAGGCTCTGCAGTGTTCACCATATGGAATAAATTGTTATATTTTAATAGACTGGACTTTTAAAACTGCGACAATACCAATTATGCATCACTTTTTGATTATTTCATTTATAAAATGGCAAAAAGGGGATGTTTTGAACTTTTACATTTTTTTTAATTTTTACATTTTTTATTTTACTTGTAATCCCCCTAGAGTACTTGGTAGTTGTAGAACTACAGGTCCCAGCAGTCTCAAGTACCATAAGGAATACACATTGCAGGCACACACACCAATATATATATATATATATATATGTATACTGTATATATATATTTTGACGCCTCACTCATGCTTGGACGCCATTTTGTCCACGCTTGGCTCATGGGATCGCCGTCTTTCGTAAACGGTACTGACCCTGAAGCTCTGCCTCTTGGCTACCAGCTGTTACCTGGTTTCTACCCGAGGAAATCTGGTCTACCTCACTGACCACCTCAGCGATGATATCCTCCAGTGCAGTCGGACCGACTGTGGCATAATGTACCTCTGTGACACCCTTAACCTGTAAGTTAACAATAACATCAACATTAAAGACAGTTGCAACATCAAGGGAAGCCCTGCAGATTACCTCTGCCTCTTTACCAGGTGAGTTCCTGATGTTTAAGGACTCGCTCGTCCCTCCATACCCCTGACTCGCCACAGCAGGAAGATCATATTCACAGTCTGTTTCCTCCCTTTCATGCACTACCCTTGCTTGACTACAGGGGTCATCGGCAGGCATCTGATCTATACAACCCCCACCAGGTATCTGACCTGTGGCCATCTCAGCAAGCTTACGTTTTACTACAGGGTCCATTAACCCTGCATATTCGGCCATACAGGCCTCCTCACAATCAGTAGGCCTTCTACTAATATCAGAGTCATCATTGGCAAACTCTGTAGACACTTTGTCGGCCACCATGACCTTACCTGGCACCACACCAGTGACAGAGGACCCTTCTCCTGTGCACACTTCTCACTGGCACTTTCTAGCAGCAGGCACTCGGCATCAATGGGTGGAGATGTTTCTTTCACATCCCCTATAATCCTCTCTAAGGGAGAACTCTCAGCTTCTACTTGGGATACTCCTACATCTTGCTCAACATCAAGTTCACACAATGAGCTGGAGGCAATGGCAGACACATTTATAAAAGGGACATCAGTCATAACCGCCCGGCTATTACCTTTTATTTTTTTCCTCCCACACACCAAAGGGGCCATTTCACATTTGGCAACTCAGTGACACGTTTAAACATAAATGCCTAGAGGTATTGGTGGAAAGGGCACCCACCGTGGCCCCACAAACCACAGAAATACTACTTTTTTGATCCGTTACAACTGGCCCCAAAAACCTCTGGGGAGAATTTTACACTGCCTCAAACAGGCCCTTCCTTCCATGGGGGGATTTAAATCACTCACCTGCCCATCACTGGGGTTTTCCAGCATCCCCCTCCCTTGGTGTCTGGCACCCAAACCCTTCCATCATGTAGTTTTTTGTGACCAGGGCAGTAAAAGCTACGGCAACCAGCAACCACGGGAGCAAAAAAATACAGACTACACTGTTCTCCTTACAAAAGGCATTTTCATCACTTTGACTGCATTCATGCAGGCATACACCTCCGAGCCCGGGAAAACACCCTCTTAAATTTTTCCCCTCACACTTGTAGGAGAGCAAACCCCCAATTCCCCCTTTTCCTTTCGGGCCCACACATTGAAACATAAGGTCCTCTCGGGAATCCACAGCAGTAAAACCGAATGGTGGCATCAAGCAGGGGGCACAAATTTTCCTGCACTTGCAGGCTACCATCAGGTACCACGTTTGTGGGTCACTGGTAACACCTTTGTAAACGCACCCAGACACCCGCACATAGCGTACATACTCACTTAAACAGGTTTCCCCGTAGGGGATGCAGGGACCCTTTTTGCTAGGGGCAAACCCAAGCCCACGACCCTTTATGGTAAAACCCCCTTTCCAGATGGTCATCCCCACAAAACACACATCCTTGAACTCCCCCCCCGCACTGTGAATCACGACCTTTAGGGGCATCTTGCGTTGCTCTACAGCGGGGGTATTTTCGAACTAACTCACACTCGCGCTCGCACCATAGCCCTGACACCCATGACCCCCAGGGGCAGACCTGATGCTCTTGCTACAGCCCCCTTACCCTTTTCAAAAAAAGAGATGCAGTAACGGAGCGATTTTGGGACCCGCTCACTTCCACGCTCAGGTAGGGGGAACCAAAGCTGTTTAGTACAGGCACATTTACCTCAATAACTTTCCAATGGACAATTTTTCACATTTGTATGAAAAACAAAGTCCATCAGACTTTACAAGCCCACTTTTCACAGTCTACCACCCTCGGATTTCTCAAGGCCGGCAGTGTGGCCCACCTTATTTTTTCACCTTCTGGTAACCAAACAATCCTGGACGGGCTGACAGATCAAAACCCCATTCAAACTAAGTGAACGGTCTTACCAGGTAGCGGTCGGGTGCGTCTGGACCCTCCTGCGAGTCCCATCAGCCAGGGGTAGGCTCCCACACCTGGAACCCCAGAGTTGGGGCGCAACCTCTCCCCTCCCCCGAGGGCGTCAGGGCAATTCGCTGCTCAAAGGCACCCCAATACGGCCCCCCTCTGCTGGATGGTGATAGCGGCTCCTGCTGACGAAAGGGGTTCCCCCCTTGGGTAACGGCAGCATCCATTTTTTCCCCCGGCAGCTCACTTGTTCTAAGTTAACCCCTGCTGGTAAGGATTACACAGTCTTTTAGAATTTTTACCTTTCCCTCCTTATAGTTCAGGGTGGTTGCCCTCGGGAAAAAACTTCCACCTGTTGGTTCTCCCCCTCCTAGCAGATAGTTCTGGTTTAACCCCCTAATGCCGAGTCTGGCCCTTTTTGTTTGGGGAGTCCCTTTTTGTCCTGAGGTCAGTCGCAGTACACCTCTGGGGCTTCCGGCAGATAGGGTGCCAAATAACCCCCCACTGCTCAGCCCGGCAAGTCCTTTTCGGACGCAATCTGCCAAAGTCGGCACGGAAGCCCCTACATCTTTTTCCAGCAGCCATTTCTCATGGCCTTACACACAGCCATTTTTTCCCGGTTGCGTTCGCGGTCTCCTTGACATGGAACTTTTGTATTCAGCCACCTTTTGAGCCCAAAATTGTTTTCTCCCGTAAGGCCCATATGGCACGAAAGATTGACATAGGTAGGCTGCGGGTTTTGCCCTCATTTGACCCTCGGTGTTTTTCCTGCTTGAGGCGCTGAATAAGTTCCTCCCTGGGAAAAAATTCCACACGGTAATAGTCTCTTTTAGATCCCAATTATAAGTCTCTGGTATTAAGGTGGCCCCTTAGAGCACTGCTTAAAATTCAGCCTTTCCAATTATGCAACACTGCGCCCAAACTGCCCTTCGCATACCTCCCAAAAGTAGCCTCATCATGCTTGGGCGCCATTTTGTCCCGCTTGGCTCATGGGACGCTGTCTTTCGAAAAAGGATGGCAGTGCAAAGGCTTCTTCCTTAATTCGCCTGTTTTTATTTTGGCACAGGTGATAAACCAGCCACACAAACAAGAGTAAACAAAACCCTAGGCCCTCTGGCCAAGCTATACCAATAGCTTCCCTAACATCGGGGTCTGGACCAACGTCCAGCCCCACAAATAACCACCGTACGCCAGTCACCGCTGGGTTTAGGGTTCCCCAGCCTGGGGGAAAAAAGACCCCCCTTTCTTGCCTCTTTGCTACCCAACTGAGGGAGCAGCTACACCCCCCCCAAACCTGAAGAGAAAGGCTTTTTATAGCCATCCCCCGGGCTGGGGCCCCCAAATTTACATGGAACCTGGAGACCTGGGACGTGGGAACAGCCACCCACCCCCTCTGCACTTTTCCCGGGGGGGCCAAACCCCAAAAGGATGGAATCAGCCTTGCTTATACAGTCTCAGCAACCTATTTTGCGACAGAAAAAAATGGCTCCCCCCACCAAGCCCCCTCTTTGTGGCACGTCTTTACCCAAAACGCTCCCCTATGGCAGAGACAGCAACTCCTTTGTTTACTTTGCCCCTATAAAATATATATATATATTATATATTTTAAAATAATATAATATATTTACTGAAAAAAAAAAAAGTCCCCACTGTCCCCCACAAGCCCGGTATACACATTATAGGCACAGAATATTGTTTACATGACATGTATAGTGTGCTCTTTGACTGTTATTATGTTTTCTCTTTCTCTTACTATGCAGGCAGAGGATGAGGGCTCAGACTGGCGGTGAGGGCTGCTGGCTTGGAGCAGAGCGGAGCTGTGGCTGCTCTCTGACTCCCCAACTGTTCCGTCCAGGACGCTTTAAGACCACCCACTTCCTCTGCCTCTCTTCCTCCTCCGGATAGTGTAATTTAGCTGCCGGCTGCTGCTGCTTGTTGCAGGTGCGATCATCGGGTCTGTGTGACCTAGCGATCGCAGCTCTGTGGTGAGGGGGGCTTGGTCACAATTGCGACCACTGCAACGCCTGTAGCTACGCCACTGCCACCCACTAGAACAAGTGCCATAAACCCCAGGCACTCCAAAACATCTTTCTGTCTTTTTTGCCAGGGTGGCAATAATGGGCGCCCAACTGCGACCATCCATTGCCCTTGGCAACCACTCTTAAAAGTTCTCTTGTTATTGTGGGGAGAGGTGTAGTGGTGCATCGGCGATGAAGAACTATACACAACACAACTTTCCAGGACTGATGAGGCTTTTACTCTTGGCTTTCGCAACTGTTTACACTCCAAACAGTTCTCCTGTGTCACGACACCCAGCAGCTCCAGCAACCATACAGTAAATTAGGGGTTCTCCTGTTTTCCTCCTTACTGTTCTATCTGACCTTCTCAGTAGAATCTGACAAGGCCTCAGGTCTCCTGCTGTATTTTCCTGCTGCTCCCTGGATCGGTGTCTTCTTCAGGACATTGCCTGCTTCTAAGGGTATGTTCGCACAGCGTATTGGGGCACATACTATACGCATCACAATATGCCTGGTGTTTTGGAAGCACGTACTTCCAAAGCACGGGAGTGCCGGCCTCTGGCTGGCCCCATTCACATGCATTGTCAGCGTAAGCGCCGTGAACAATTGACATGTCACTTGTCTTCCTGGGCATATGATACGATTGTATTGTATACCTGGGAAGATGAGGCGTAATTCATAGCTCTCTATGAGAGCTATAATTACTATAATTGCAGCACGCATTTTGCCGTATATAAAGAGCAAATACGTGTCGAAATGCGTGCCGCAGTTACGCCGTGTGAACATACCCTAGGAGTGGGAACCTTTCCTTTTTTTTTGTTGCTTCCAACTTGAACTTAGCTCTGCTTACAGGTTCCCCTCTGCATGGGACATCTGGAACGATAGCCACAGAAATCTGCCTACTCTCATGGCTTCTGCACAGGTTACTAGTTTCTCACTCCTCACTGAACTCTACAGCTTCCCCTGAGCTGACAGGCTGTCCCCTTTCTCTGTGATTGGCTGACTAGCCCTTACTATAGCTCCAACAGCCTCAGCTCTCTTCACCTACTGCTAAACTTTGAACTCCTAACTGGCCACTAGTGATGAGCGATTGTGTCAACTATCGTTATCGTTTCGATAGTCGATATCGGCAATTATCATGACGATATCCAATAGTCGATAACAGATTATCGCCGATGACCATTAAAGTCTATGGGAGAGGAACAACACCTTCATTCTTACACCCAAACAGGGCTGGAGAAGCTGGAATTAACATCCACAACATAAACTGGATACGTGCTACATCTTAGGCAAGACAATTAGGTTATAAAAGTCACAGAAAAAAGTCACAGACTATTCACTATCCCTGTCTTGTACCACAGCATGAACCTTTAACCTGCATGACCCACAAATTAAAAAGTGACAGAAGGCAGTATTATTTGAACTATCATTTTACTTGAACTGGACATTTACTATCCCTGTCCTGTCTAAACCCACAATTAAAAAGTGCCAGAAAAAGGAATCTTTCAACCACCATTTTAGTTGAACTGGACATTGACTATACCTGTCCTGGAAATGCAGTATGACCATTAAAAATTGTCTAACCCAACAGATTAAAAAGTGCCGGAAAAAGGATTCTTTCAACCACCATTTTAAATTGGAACTGGAAAATTGACTATGCTGTTCGAACCGCAGCATGACCCTTTAAACCTGTTGACCCACCCGATTAAAAAGGGGACGGGAAAGGAGTCTTTGAACACCATTTTAGTTGAACTGGACATTTAAACCTGTCCTGGACCAAGCATGCCTTAAACCCGCTTGACCCACGATAAAAATGCCGGAAAAGGATTCTTTCAACCACCATTTTAGTTGAATGGACATTGACTATACCTGTCCTGGGCCGCGTATGACATTAAACTGTCTGACCCACAAACTAAAAAGTGCCAGAAAAAGGAGTCTTTGAACCCCCATTTTTGTTAACTGGACATTGCTATACCTGTCCTGGACCCAGTTACCATCAACCTATCTGACCCACAGATTAAAATGTGCCGGAAAAAGGAGTCTTTCAACCACCATTTTAGTTGAACTGGAGATTGACTATGCCTGTCCTGGATCGCAGCATGACCCTCAAACCTGCATGACCCACAGATTAAAAAGTGCCGGAAGAAAGTAGTCTTTGAAGCAGTATTTTAGTGAAATGGGCATTGACTATCCATATCCTGTAACGCAGCATGACCCAAAAACCTGCTCAGGTGCCCTTATGGACCATCAGCAGAAAATTCGCAATAAAAATAAACTATATTAAAACAACCGTTTTCCAATACTGCTGCTGCTACAGCTACTTGCCATTCTACTGGTGACATTGTTCCACCGTACATTAGAATGTAAAGGGCAAACGAAACAGATGTCCCCAGTAGGCCCAAACGAGGCCTGTCTGAAAATCCTGTATTCTACTGTCAAGTGGGTTGAAGGAAATTACTGATCAAGGTGGGTGAGGCTGTAAATGTGGATCACGTAGGTTCAGCTAGCAGGGCCGAAGTGGGCGTGACTGGGAGGACGAGGAGGTAAGACTGCTGGAGAACAGATTGGCAACGCTGTTTGTTACTGAGATTCACAGGGCACCGACCCAGCGATGACAGGCCTGACGATCCTGCAACCGAAGATCTGCTGTCTTGCATGTTGTCGCCAGTACTGGAAGGAGCACCTTCTCTCTTACCTCTACCTCCATGTCCTAGACTCCTCTTTGCTCGCTTACCACCTGCATTTCACTCCATGTTCAGAAAGATATAAAATTTAAAAAGGTATGGAAAAGTTTTTGACAGTCGGCAAATCACAGCTATTCTTAAATCCCTCTAATTTCCAACAGCCAACCAGGATTAGAAACAGAATTGTTTCTATCGAATACTTGTGAAATGCGGTCTGGTGGAAGAACCGTAAGACAAAATCAACAGTGTTCTACCTTCAGTCCCAGGGATTTACAACTGCCCAGTATGACTAGGAATTGATAGTTTTCAACAAATTATCATACAAGTGCGCTATCTGCACCAAACTGAAATTCACTGAGCGCAATAAAACTATTCAAAAGTTACACGAATGAGAAATTGCGTTTTTTGCTGCAATGAAAATTGAGAACAGTTTACTAGAATTTTTTCTATCAAAAATTGGCGTACAATGTGGCTATTTGAAAAAAAACTGGGGCCGCAGCACCTGCAATACAGCTATTTAAAAGTTATATGGATAACAAAAGGTGGTTTTTGCACCAATGAAATACACCAACAGTTACTAGAAAATTTCTGTATCCAAATTTAAGTACAAGGTGGCTATTTGAAAAAACAGGGCCGCACCAAAGTGCAATACAGCTATTTAAAAGTTATACAGACAACAAAAGGTGGTTTTTGCACCAATGAAATACACCAACAGTTACTAGAAAATTTCTGTATCCAAATTTAAGTACAACGTGGCTGTATGAAAAAAACTGGGACGCACAAAATAAAAGGTACAATTTCACCTCAGGTGCAAGGTCTGCTAGCCAAAAAGTGGTAAAAAAATGCCATTTCAATGCATGTTCAAAGCAGAGTCTGGCCTGCACAATATACACCCTCCTTTACAAAGCCTGTCTGTCCATCCCCCTCCCCCCTGTACAGCGCTAGTTGCTTCTTTAAAAATCTCTGTCTAACTAAATAAGAACTGAAATTCTCTAATCTACCTATATTCTAATGTTCACAGCTAAAAGCATAGTTGTCTTTATGAATAGAGAGAAGAACTGTGTCTCTGAGGTGAGCTGTATTGAGGGACACGCAGCACACGTCTTGCTCTAGTGTTAGACACTGAAACACTGATACTGAACAGAAAAAGCTGTTCTATGCAAAACGAAGTCATGTGATTTTTACAGCCAATGACAACCATGCACATCACAGTCATGATGTTGCACACCCAGCTCATCCTGCTCTATGCTCTAAGCTGATTTGCTGGCCGCCAAAATGACAGGAAGCGCCAAAAATGGCACGATAGTTATAGATTATCTGCAGATTGTCACCTAAAATATCGCGTGATCGGAAATTTCTGATCAGCCTAAAAATCGTGCCGATTTCAACTTTGTCGATTATAATCGCTCATCCCTACTGGCCACAACTGGACTACCTACCCCAGCGGTATCCCATTGCGAACTTCCACCAAACCTGGCAGAACTGCCTCTTACTCCAGGTTTGCTTCCTACACAGGTTACACTAAACGTTCCCTGCCACTTACTGGCCCTAACCCAAAAATGTCTTTACACCCCCTTACATATCATCTGAGTTCTAAACATATGTGTTGCCCGGGAGGATTTCAAACTTTTCTAATGGACAGAAAGTACTCCTATTTTTGCAAAAGTCTCCCAGACATTTCAGGAGATTTGTACGCTTATACTTTTTCTTCAGTTTCATCCTGCACTTATTGCCAGAGCAATAGACATTCTGATACTCAGCAGATGAAAAGGTTTGTCTCATCAGGGTGTATCATAATATATTCCTTATTAAAACATAGACACATCATACAGAGGAACTCTCCTCTTTTTATTGGACACCC
>JAODAL010082192.1:0-11657 GCA_025379985.1 Phyllomedusa bahiana
AAGGCCAAACCCTGACAAGCCAGTCTCCCACACAGTTACTTGCCACAGCTTTTGCTGTATAGCATTTGTCATCCTTGAAGCCCTGAACCATTCAACCCACAAAGGAAGATAGTGAATACTAGTTCAAGCCAATGTCCTTTTAATGGTGCTGCTCATGAGGAAGGATAAGAGTAAAAGGTCAATGGTTCTAAGGATTTCAAGCAAACCCTGACAAGCCAGTCTCCCACACTGTTACCAGCCGCACCTTTTGCTGTATAGCATTTTTCATTCTTGAAGCCCAGAAACATTCAACCCACAAAGGAAGTTGTTGAAATCCTGCTCAAGCCAATGTCCTTTTAAAGGTGCTGCTCATGAGGAAGGGTAAGAGAAAAAGGTCAACGGTGCTAAGGATTTCATGCAAACCTGACAAGCCAGTCTCCCACACTGTTACCGCCTGCACTTTTTGCTGTGTAGCATTTGTTATCCTTGAAGCCCTGAACCATTCAACCCACAAAGGAAGATGGTGAAAACCAGCTCAAGCCAAAGTCCTTTTAATGGTGCTGCTCATGAGGAAGGGTAAGAGTAAAAGGTCAATGGTGCTAAAGATTTCAAGCAAATCCTGACAAGCCAGTCTACCACACTGTTACCGGCCGCACCTTTTGCTGTGTAGCATTTGTCATCCTTGAAGCCCTGAACCATTCAACCCACAAAGGAGGCTGGTGAAAACCAGCTCAAGCCAAAGTCCTTTTAAGGGTGCTGCTCATGAGGAAGGGTAAGAGAAAAAGCTCAATGGTGCTAAGGATTTCAAGCAAACCCTGACAAGCCAGTCTCCCACACTGTTACCGGCCGCACCTTTTGCTGTGTAGCATTTGTCATCCTTGAAGCCCTGAACCATTCAACCCACAAAGCAGGCTGGTGAAAACCAGCTCAAGCCAAAGTCCATTTAAGGGTGCTGCTCATGAGGAAGGGTAAGAGAAAAAGGTCAATGGTGCTAAGGATTTCAAGCAAACCCTGACAAGCCAGTCTCCCACACTGTTACCAGCCGCACCTTTTGCTGTATAGCATTTGTCATCCTTGAAGCCCTGAACCATTCAACCCACAAAGGAAGATGGTGAAAACCAGCTCAAGCCAAAGTGCTTTTAAGGGTGCTGCTCATAAGGAAGGTAAGAGAAAAAGGTCAATGTTGCTAAGGATTTCAAGCAAACCCTGACAGGCTTGTCCCCCACACTGTTACTGGCCGCACCTTTTGCTGTGGAGTATTTATTTTCATTGAAGCCCTGACCCTTTCAACCCACAAAGGAAGATGGTGAAAACCAGCTCAAGCCAAAGTCCTTTTAATGGTTCTGCTCATGAGGAAGGGTAAGAGTAAAAGGTCATGGGTGGTAAGGATTTCAAGCAAATCTTGACAAGCCAGTCTCCCACACAGTTACCGGCCACACCTTTTGCTGTGTAGCATTTGTCATCCTTGAGGGCCTGAACCATTCAACACACAAAGTAGGCTTGTGAAAATCAGCTCAAGCCAAAGTCCATTTAATTGTGCTGCTCATGAGGAAGGGTAAGAGAAAAAGGTCAACGGTGCTAAGGATTTCAAGCAAACCCTGACAAGCCTGTCTCCCACACTATTACCGGCTGCACCTTTTGCTGTATAGCATTTGTGATCCTTGAAGTCCTGAACCATTTAACCCACAACGGAAGCACATGAAAACCAGCTCAAGCCAAAGTCCTTTTAAGGGTGCTGCTCAGGAGGTAGCGGTAGAGAAAAAAAATCATTGGTGCAGGGATTTCAATGAAAACCATTGGACATGCCAGTTCCCACACTTTACTTGCCACAGTTTTCTGTATTGAGCGTTTGTCTCTTTGATGCCCTGAAACCATTCAACCCACTAATGAGATTGGTGATAATAGTTCAAGCCACTGTCCTTTTAATGGTGCTGCTCATGAGGAAGGATAAGAGTAAAAGGTCAATGGTTCTAAGGATTTCAAGCAAACCCTGACAAGCCAGTCTCCCACACTGTCACCGGCCGCACCATTGCTGTGTAGTATTTGTCATTCTTGAAGCCCTAACCCATTCAAACTACAAAGGTAGATGGTGAAAACCAGCTCAAGCCAAAGTGCTTTTAAGGGTGCTGCTCATGAGGAAGGGGAAGAGAAAAAGGTCAATGGTGCTAAGTATTTCAAGCAAACCCTGACAGGCCTGTCCTCCACACTGTTACCGGCCGCACCTTTTGCTGTGTAGCATTTGTCTTCATTGAAACCCTGACCCATTCAACCCACAAAGGAAGATGATGAAAGCCAGTTCAAGCCTAATTCTTTTATGGTTTCTATCAGGAATGGGTAGACGTAAAAGGTACGGGTGGTAAGGATTTCAAGCAATCCTGACAGGCCTGTATCACATGTTATCGGGCAGACCTTTTGTGTGTAAGCATTTGTCGTACATTGAAAACCCTGACCCATTCAACCCACAAAGGAGATATTGAAAATCAGCTCAAGCCAAAGTCCAATTAAAGTGTGCTTCTCTGGAGAATGGGGTAAGAGTAAAAGGTCAATGGTGTAAAGGATTTCAGCAAACCCTGACAAGCCGGTCTACCACATGTTTACGGTCGCACCTTTTGGCTGTAAGCATTTGTATCCTTTGAAGGCCTGACCATTTAAATCTACAAAGGTAGAAGATGGTTCTGCAAACAGCTCAAGCCAAAATCCATTTAAGGGTGCTGTTCATGAGGAATGGTAAGAGAAAAAATTAAACGGTGCTAAGGATTTCAAGGCAAACTGACATAGCCGTTCTCCCTCCACATGTCGCCGGCCCACCTTTTGCTGCATAGCTCTTTCATCCTTGAAACCCTGAAAGAAAACATTCAACCCACTAATAAGGGAAAATGTAAATAAAAACCGGCTCATGCCAAATTCCATTTAAGGGTGCTGCTCATGAGGAAGGGTAAGAGAAAAAGCTCAATGGTGCTAAGGATTACAAGCAAAGATGACAACCATCTCCCACACTGTTATCTGCAGCACCTTTGCTGTTTAGCATTTGTATCTTGCAACGTCATGAACCATTAACCCACAAAGGATGCGTGTGAAAACCAGCTCAAGTCAAAGTCCTTAACGGTGCTAAGGATTTCAAGCAAACCCTGACAAGCCAGTCTCCCACACAGTTACTTGCCACAGCTGTTGCTTTATAGCGTTTGTCATCCTTGAAGCCCTGAACCATTCAACCCTCAAAGGAAGATGGTTAAATAAAAATATTGTCAAGCCAATGTCCTTTTAATGGTGTTGTCATAGGAAGGATAAGAGTATAATGGTCAATGGTTCTAAGGATTTAACAGGCAAACAGGGAAAGCCGTCTCCACACTGTTACCAAGGCACAAGTTTGCTTGTAATGCATATGTTATCCATGAAGCCCTGAACCATTCAACCCACAAAGGAAGATGGTGAAAACCAACTCAAGCCAAAGTCCTTTAAATGGTGTTGCTCATGAGGAAGGGTAAGAGAAAGAGCTCCGTGGTGCTAAGGATTTCACGCAAACCCTGACAAGTAAGTATCCCACACAGTTACCGGCCGAACCTTTTGCTGTGTAGCATTTGTCATCCATGAAAGCCTGAACCATTCAACCCAAAAAGGAGGCTCGTGAAAACCAGTTCAAGCCAAAGTCCATTTTGAAAGGGTGAGCTGAATCATGAGGAAGGGTAAGCAAAAAAGGTCACAATGTGCTAAGGATTTCCAGGCAAACCATGAAGCCGTATCCCACTCTGTCCTCCGGCCGCACCATTGATGTGTTAGCTTTTGTAATCCTTGAAGCCCCTAAAACCCACTCAAACTACAACGGAAGATGGTGAAAACCAGCTCATGCAAAGTATCTTTAAAGGGTGCTGCTCATGAGAGAAGGGTAAGTAGAAAAAGCGTAATGGTGGCTAAGGATTTCAAGGAGCTCTGACAGGGCTGTCTCCCAACACTGATTAATGACCAACCTTTTGATGCTTTTGCATTTATCATCCTTGACAGCCATGAACATTGAACCCTCAAAGAAAAAATATGGTGAAACCTAGCATCAGCCAATGTCCTTTTAAATGGTGTGCTACATGAGGAAGAGATAAGCGTTTTACAATGTTAATGCTGCTAAGGATTCGCATGCAAATCTGAGAAGTCGTCTCCAACTGTTACCGGCCGCACCTTTTGCTGATAGATTGTAATCCTTGAAGGCCTCAAACCATTCACCCACAAAGGGAAGAGGGTGAATAAACAACTCATAGCCAATGACCTTTAAGTGTGCTGTCATGAGGAAGGGTAAGAGAAGAAAAAGCTATGATTGTGGTAAGGATTTAAAAAACATACTTCAATACAGTCTAACACAAATGTTACAGCAACCTATTGCTGGTAGCATTTGTCATCTTTGAAGCCTGAAATCAAACACAAAGGAAGTTGGTGTATATTAGTTTCAAAGCCAAAGTACTTTTAAGGGTGTGCTCATGTGGAAGGGTAAGAGAAAAATCTATGTTGTTAGGATTCAAACAAAACCTGACAAGCAGTCTCCACAATGTTTTACCGGCCGCCTTCTTATGTGTTGTCGATTTTGTATCACTTGACAGCCCTGTGAACCATTCAACCCACAAAGGAAAGATAGTGAAACGAGTGCAAAAAAAAAAAAGGCATTTTTAAGGGTGCTGTCATGTGCATGGGTAAGATAAATGCTTATTGTGTAAGGATTTGCAAACAAACCTGACAACCAGTCACCCATGTTAAGGCGCACCTTTTGCTGTTTAGCATTTGTCATCATGAATGCCCTGGACTATTCAACACCGAAGGAAATTGGTGAAAGCCAGCTCAAGCCAAAGTCATTTTTATGTGCTGCTATGAGGAATAGGTAGAGTAATGCTTAATGGTGCTAAGAATTTCAAGCAAACCTGAAAACCAGTTCCCACAATGTTATCGGGCTGACCTTTTGCTGTTTGTAGGCATATGTCTATCTTGAAGCCTGACTGACCATTCAATCTACAAAGGCAGATTGCTAAAGCTGCTCATGCAAAGTCCATTAAGGGTGCTGCTCATGAGGAACGTGTACAATTAAAAATATGGTCAATGGTGCTAATGATTTCAACGCAATCACTGTACACCAAACCAGTCTACACCTCGTTACTTTTACCACACTGTGACCTGCCGCACCTTTTACTGTGTAGAACTTATCATCCTTTAATCCCTGAACCATTCAACCCACAAAGCAGGCTGGTTCAAAGCAAGCTGGTACAAAGCAGGCTGGTGAAAACCAGCTCAAGCCAACGTCCATTTACGTGTGCTGCTCATGAGAAAGGGTAAGAGAAAAAGTTCAATGGTGCTAAGGATATCTCGAAAACCCTGACAAGCCAGTCTACCCCACTGTGACCTGCCGCACCTTTTACTGTGTAGAATTTATCATCCTTTAATCCCTGAACCATTCAACACACAAAAGATGATGGTGAAAACCAGCTCAAGCCAAAGTCCTTTTAAGGGTGCTGCTCATGAGGAAGGGTAAGAGAAAAAGGTAAATGTTGCTAAGGATTTCAAGCAAACCCTGACAAGCCAGTCCCCCACACTGTTACTGGCCGGAACCTTTTGCTGTGGAGCATTTGTCATTCTTGAAGTCCTGAACCATTTAACCCACAAAGTAAGCGGGTGAAAACCAGCTCAAGCCAAAGTCCTTTTAAAGGTGCTGCTCATGAGGAAGGGTAAGAGAAAAAGCTTAATGGTGCTAGGGTTTTCAAGCAAACCCTGAGAAGCAAGTCTCCCACACAGTTACTTGCCACAGTTTTTGCTCTATAGCGTTTGTCATCCTTGAAGCCCTGAACCATTCAACCCAGAAAGGAAAATGGTGAAAACTAGTTCAAGCCAATGTCCTTTTAATGGTGGTGCTCATGAGGAAGGATAAGAGTAAAAGGTCAATAGTTCTAAGGATTTCAAGCAAACCCTGACAAGCCAGTCTCCCACACTGTTACCAAACTCACCGTGTGCTGTATAGCATTTGTTATTCTTGAAGCCCTGAACCATTCAACCCACAAAGGAAGATGGTGAAAACCAATTCAAGCCAAAGTCCTTTTATGGGTGTTGCTCATGAGGAAGGGTAAGCGGAAAAGGTCAATGGTGCTAAGGATTTCCAGCAAACCCTGACAAGCCAGTCTCCCACACTGTCACCGGCCGCACCATTGCTGTGTAGCATTTGTCATCCTTGAAGCCCTAACCCATTCAAACTACAAAAGAAGATGGTGAAAACCAGCTCAAGCCAAAGTCCATTAAAGGGTGCTGCTCATGAGGAAGTGTAAGAGAAAAAGGTCAATGGTGCTAATGATTTCAAGCAATCCCTGACAAGCCAGTCTCCACACTGTTACCGGCCGCACCTTTTGCTGTATAGCATTTTTCATTCTTGAAGCCCAGAAACATTCAACCCACAAAGGAATTTGGTGAAGGCCTGCTCAAGCTAATGTCCTTTTAAAGATGCTGCTCATGAGGAAGGGTAAGAGAAAAAGCTTAATGGTGCTATGAATTTCAAGCAAACCCTGACAAGCCTGTCTCCCATACTGTTACCGGCCACACCTCTTGTTGTATAGCATCTTTCATCCTTGAAGCCCAGAAACATTCAACCCACAAAGGAAGATGGCAAAAACCAGCTCAAGCCAAATTCCTTTTAAGGGTGCTGCTCATGAGGAAGGGTAAGAGAAAAAGCTCAATGGTGTTAAGGATTTCAAGCAAAGAATGACAAGCCAGTCTCCCACACTGTTATCGGCCGCACCTTTTGCTATGAAGCATTTCTCATCATTGAAGTCCTGAACCATTTAACCCACAAAGGAAGCATGTGAAAGCCAGCTCAAGCTCAAGTCCTTTTAAGGGTGCTGCTCATGAGGAAGGGTAAGAGAAAAAGATAAATGGTGCTAGGGATTTCAAGCAAACCCTGACAAGCCAGTCTCCCACACAGTTAGTTGCCACAGTTTTTGCTCTATAGCGTTTGTCATCCTTGAAGCCCTGAACCATTCAACCCAGAAAGGAAGATGGTGAAAACTAGTTCAAGCCAATGTCCTTTTAATGGTGCTGCTTATGAGGAAGGATAAGATTAAAATGTAAATGGTTCTAAGGATTTCAAGCAAACCCTGACAAGCCAGTCTCCCACACTGTTAACAGCCGCACCGTGTGCTGTATAGCATTTGTCATCCTTGAAGCCCTGAACCATTAAACCCCACAAAAGAAGATGGTGAAAACCAACTCAAGCCAAAGTCCTTTTATGGGTGTTGCTCATGAGGAAGTGTAAGAGAAAAAGGTCAATGGTGCTAATGATTTCAAGCAATCCCTGACAAGCCAGTCTCCACACTGTTACCGGCCGCACCTTTTGCTGTATAGCATTTTTCATTCTTGAAGCCCAGAAACATTCAACCCACAAAGGAAATTGTTGCAATTGTGCTCAAGCCAATGTCCTTTTAAGGGTGCTGCTCATGAGGAAGGGTAAGAGAAAAAGCTCAATGGTGCTAAGGATTTCAAGCAAACCCTGACAAGCCAGTCTCCCACACTGTTACTGGCCACACCTTTTGCTGTATAGCATTTGTCATCCTTGAAGCCCTGAACCATTCAACCCACAAAGGAAGATGGTGAAAACCAGCTCAAGCCAAAGTCCTTTTAATGGTGCTGCTCATGAGGAAGGATAAGAGTAAAAGGTCAATGGTGCTAAGGATTTCAAGCAAACCCTGACAAGCCAGTCTCCCACACTGTTACCGGCCGCACCTTTTGCTGTATAGCATTTTTCATTCTTGAAGCCCAGAAACATTCAACCCACAAATGAAGCGGGTGAACACTACCTCAAGCCAAAGTCCTTTTAAGGGTGCTGCTCATGAGGAAGGGTAAGAGAAAAAGCTCAATCGTGCTAAGGATTTCAAGCAAACAGTCACAAGCTAGTCTCCCACACTGTTAACGGCCACACATTTTGCTGTGTAGCATTTGTCATCCTTGAAGTCCTGAACCATTTAAGCCACAAAGAAAGCGGGTGAAAACCAACTCAAGCCAAAGTCCTTTTAAGGGTGCTGCTCATGAGGAAGGGTAAGAGAAAAAGCTTAACGGTGCTAAGGATTTCAAGCAAACCCTGACAAGCCAGTCTCCCACACTGTTACCGGTCGCACCTTTTGCTGCGTAGCATTTTTCATCTTTGAAGGCCTGAACCATTCAACACTCAAAGTAGGCTCGTGAAAATCAGTTCAAGCCAAAGTCCTTTTAAGGGTGCTGCTCATGAGGAAGGGTAAGAGAAAAAGGTCAATGGTTCTAAGGATTTCAAGCAAACCCTGCCAAGCCAGTCTCCCACACTGTTACCGGTCGCACCTTTTGCTGTGTAGCATTTTTCATCCTTGAAGCCCTGACCCATTCAAACTACAAAGGAAGATGGTGAAAACCAGCTCAAGCCAAAGTCCATTTAAGGGTGCTGCTCATGAGGAAGGGTAAGAGAAAAAGGTCAATGGTGCTAAGGATTTCAAGCAAACCCTGACAAGCCAGTCTCCCACACTGTTACTGGCCACAGCTTTTGCTGTATGCCGTTTGTCATCCTTGAAGCTTTGAACCACTCAACCCACAAAGGAAGATGGTGAGAACTAGTTCAAGCCAATGTCCTTTTAATGGTGCTGCTCATAAGGAAGGGTAAGAGAAAAAGCTTAAAGGTGCAAAGGATTTCAAGCAAACCCTGACAAGCCAGTCTCCCCCACTGTTACCAGTCGCACCTTTTGCTGCGTAGTATTTTTCACCTTTGAAGCCCTGACCCATTCAAATTACAAATTAAGATGGTAAAAACCAGCTCAAGCCAAAATCCTTTTAATGGTGCTGCTCATGAGGAATGGTAAGAGAAAAAGCTCAACAATGCTAAGGATTTTAAGCAATCACTGACAAGCCATTCTCCCACACTGTTAGCGGCTGCACCTTTTGCTGTGTAGCATGTGTCATCCTTGAAGCACTGAACCATTCAACCCACAAATGAAGATAGTGAATATTAGTTCAAGCCAAAGTCCTTTTAAGGTTGCTGCTCATGAGGATGGGTAAGAGAAAAAAGTCAATGGTGCAAAGGATTTCAAGCAAACCCTAAAGAGACAGTCTCCCACACTGTTACCGGTCGCACTTTTTGCTGTATAGCATTTGTCATCCTTGAAGCCCAGAACCATTCAACCCACAAAAGAAGATGGTGAAAACCAGCTCAAGCCAAAGTCCTTTAAAGGGTGCTGCTCATGAGGAAGGGTAAGAGAAAAAGGTCAATGGTGCTAAGGATTTCAAGCAAACCTTGACAATCCAGTCTCCCACACTGTTACCAGCCGCACCATTTGCTGTATAGCATTTGTCATCCTTGAAGCCCTGAACCATTCAACCCACAAAAGAAGATGGTGAAAACCAGCTCAAGCCAAAGTCCTTTTAATGGTGCTGCTCGTGAGGAAAATAAGAGAAAAAGCTCAGTGGTGCAAAGGATTTCAAGCAAACCCTGACAAGCCAGTCTCCAACAATGTTACCGACCGCACCTTTTGCTGTGTAGCATTTGTCATTCTTGAAGCCCTGAACCATTCAACCCACATATGAAGATGGTGAAACCCAGTTCAAGCCAAAGTCTTTTTAAGGGTGCTGCTCATGAGGAAGGGTAAGAGAAAAAGCTCAGTGGTGCTAAGGATTTCAAGCAAACCCTGACAAGCCAGTCCTCCACACTGTTACCGGCCGCACCTTTTGCTGTGTAGCATTTGTCATTCTTGAAGCACTGAAAACCTTTAACCCCCAAAAAGAGGTGAAAACCACTCAAGCCAAAGTCCTTTAAAAGGGGCGCCTCGAGTAAGGGAAAAGAAAAAAACAATGGTGCTAAAGGGTTTCAAGGTAAACCCCGAAAAAACGTTCCCACACTGTCACCGGGCGCACCTATTGCTGTATAGCATTTTTCATTCTTGGAGCGCAGAAACATTCAACCCACAAAGGGGAAATTTTGACCTCCCTCTAGCCAAAATCCCTTTTTAAAGGGGGCTTTCTCATAGGAAAGGGGAAAAGAAAAAGCTCAATGTGCTAAGGATTTCAAACAAACCATAAAAGCCGTCCCACAGTTTCAGCCGCACCTTTTGCTGTGTAGCTTTGTCATCCTTGAATCTGAACCAATTCAACCCCCAAAGGAAGAAGGTGAAAACCACTCAAGCAAGTCCTTTTTTGGGGGGTTTCATGAGGAAAAGGAAAAAGAAAAAGGGGTCAATGGGGGCTAGGATTTCAAGCAAACCCTAAAAGCCATCTCCCCACTTTTTACTGCCGCACCTTAGCTGTGTAGCATTTGTACCTTTAAAACCCGAAACCCTTAACCACAAAGCTGGCTGGTGAAAACCAGCTCAAGCCAAAGTCCATTTAAGGGTGCTGCTCATGAGAAAGGGTAAGAGAAAAAGGTCACCGGTGCTAAGGATTTCAAGCAAACCCTGACAAGCCAGTCTACCAAACTGTTACTGGCCACACCTTTTGCTGTATAGCATTTGTCATCTTTGAAGCCCAGAACCATTCAACCCACAAAGGAAGATAATAAATACCAGCTCAAGCCAAAGTCCTTTTAAGGGTGCTGCTCATGAGGAAGGGTAAGAGAAAAAGCTCAATGGTGCTAAGGATTTCAAGCAAACCCTGACAAGCCAGTCTCCCACACTGTTACCAGCCGCACCTTTTGCTGTGTAGCATTTGTCATCCTTGAAGCCCTGAACCATTCAACCCACAAAGGAAGATAGTGAAAACTGGCTCAAGCCAAAGTCCTTTTAAGGGTGCTGCTCATGAGAAAGGGTAAGAGGAAAAGCTCATTGGTGCTAAGGATTTCAAACAAGCCACTCCCCCCACGCTGTTTCCAACCGCACCTTTTGCTGTGTAGCATTTGTCATCGTTGAAGCCCTGACCCATTCAACCGCCAAAGGAAAATGGTAAAAACCAGCTCCAGCCAAAGTCCTTTTAATGGTGCTGCTCATGAGGAAGGGTAAGAGAAAAAGCTTAATGGTGCTGAGGATTTCAAGCAAACAATGACAAGTCAGTCTCCCACACTGTTATCGGCCGCACCATTTCATAGTTTCATAGTTTCATAGTTTGTAAGGCTAAAAAAAGACAAGTCGTCCATCTAGTTCAGCCTGTTGTGCTAAGGTGTTGATCCAGAGGAAGGCAAAAACCCCCAATGAGGTAGAAGCCAATTGTCCTCATTTTAGGGAAAAATTCCTTCCTGACTCCAATCTGGCAATCAGAAAATCCCTGGATCAATGCCCACTCTCCTGAATCCTAGTCACTATAACTTGTTATATTATTATGCTCCAGAAATGCAATCCAAACCCTTTTTGAACTCGGTTATTGAATTCACCATGACCAGTCCCTCTGGCAGAGAATTCCATAGTCTCACTGCTCTTACAGTAAAGAATCCCTTTCTATGTTGTAAGCTGCCGCTCAGCTCTGGGACACCATCTTGGTCTGTCCCGGGGGTTTCTCGCTTTGGATCGCCGTCCTTGGTAGAACGATAATGGCACTCCGACACTAGGCTTCTCTTTACAGCTTCAGCCAACTTTATTAAGGCACACAGTGTACAAAACAAACACATAAAATAAAATCCTTGGCCGTCTGGTCACTTACTTACTCACAGAGTCCCTCTCTGTCCCGAGGTCTGTGCCTACCGCACAGCCCCTCAAACATACAGTTTCCACCTGGTTGGGTCCCGG
>JAODAL010082193.1:0-11657 GCA_025379985.1 Phyllomedusa bahiana
CACCCCTTTTCCCCCTTATCTATCCAATACATCACGACCAGCTTCCCCCTCTATCTATAATCCTAGTATCATAGAGCTCAGCTTCTCCCCTCTATTATAAAACCCCCATATATCACAGACTCAGTTCTTCCCCATCAAAAAACCCTATATTCACGAGCTCAGCTTCTCTCCTCTTTAAAATTAACTTATATACAAGGCTCAGCTTCCCCCTCTATCAATAATCCTATAATCACTAGCTCAGCTTTCTCCCCTATCATAAAACCCTACATATCACAGGCTCAGCTTCTCCCTTTCAATAACCGATATATCACAGAGCCGCTTCTCCCCCCCCTCTGTCATATACCCTATATTATCACGGCCAGCTTCTCTCCCCATAAATTTAACCCTATATATAAGAGCCCCCTTCCCTCCTCTTTTATAACCCTATATACCAGTGCTCTGTTTCTTTCCTCTATGATACAACCCTATAAATCACAGGCTCAGCTTCTCCCCCTCACATTAACCCTATTATCAAAAGATCAGTTTCTCTCCCTCTATATATAACCCATTATACAGAGCTCTGTTCTCTCCTTTTCATATAACCCTAATATCACAGAGCTCAGCTTTCCCTCCCTTTTTCCATAAACCCTATATTAAAGAGCTCGTTTTCTCTCCTCTTTCAATAATACTACATATCACAGAGCTCATTATCTCCTCTATATATAACCTAT
Organism: Phyllomedusa bahiana; assembly: GCA_025379985.1. Lineage (NCBI taxonomy): Eukaryota > Metazoa > Chordata > Amphibia > Anura > Hylidae > Phyllomedusa > Phyllomedusa bahiana. The sequence continues at coordinate 711 of JAODAL010082193.1, forward strand.
ATATCACAAAATCACTCCCCTTCCTCTATCAATAACCCTAATATCACAGAGCTCACTTCTCTCTCTATATATAATTATATATCACAAGTCAGCTCCCTTCCCTCTATTATATAACCCTATATATCACGATCGCTTCTCTTCTCTTCATAAACCCTTTTTCACAGAGCTCATTCTCTCCTTTATTAACCCTATATATCACATGCCTGCTCTTTCCCTTTTTGTACAACCCTATATATCACAGACCAGTTCTCCCCCACTATCATATAACCCTTATTTTCAAAGCCACTTCTCTCCCTTTTAAAATTTATAACCCAAATTCACAGAGCTCTGTTTCTTCCCCTATCATATAACCCTAATAATCCAAAAAGAGCTATTCTCTCCTTAATAACTCTTATTCCAGAGCTCGCTTCTCCCCTCTTCTTTAAAACCCTAATAATCAAGACTAGTTTCTCCCCCCTTTCATATAACCCATATATCACATACCGCTTCTCTCCCTCTATCATAAAATCCTAAAACACAACCCAGCTCCCCGCGGGTCAAATCCTCTCTTGTAGGGCAGAGTAAACCCCCTCAGGTTCCCCTTCATAGAAAAATGCTGTCAAAACGGTTTATAATTTTTTACTTCCACTATTTCCAACTTTCCTCTTTGCTCTAATATTGATTTTTATTTTTTTTTCTAGGGGTTTTTTTTTTGTCTACAAATCCCCTTTAACACAGGTAAAACTTTTGGAAATTTAAACTTCCTAGTGCTAAACTTAAAATTTACAAAGGGCAAAATGAATCTCAATTGCTCTTTAAAAAAAACAAAACAAAACTGTATGCCAGACATTGTACAGTTGTATTGGCATTAATGTCTGATAGATGCAAGTCCCACCATGACTTCAAAGAGTAGGAATGTTTTTCAGCTTTAACAGACAATGTTAAGTATGTCTTCTTCACTGCAGAGAATGACAGGAAGTCTAGTGGTCTGGTGGTCAGCCCAAAATTATTTTATATTTTCTTACAGTTTGTTTCCAGTAAAAAAATGTGATTTTTACTTGGGGGTTTTACGAGAAAACAAATTAACCCTTTTCACGCCCCAAAAAAATCCTTTTTTTTTGTTTAGGGGAAGGGAATATGGAGTATGCTCTGTTTGCAGTGGGTGCTGGCTGTTTAATACACCTGACCTCTCCTGGGCCCCGCTCTGACCCTTCTGTTTAATCCTAAGTTCTGCGTCATCTAAATGAAACGTTAAAATGTGACTCCCTGGTCAAAAACCCGAGTAATTCTATGGACCCCGAAAGCAGGAAGCATTGTTACTGCTCCAATTACTTCCTACTATGGGAAGGGTTTAATGAGAGCACCATTTTGTTACACCATTCTGTATTATATAAATAATGCAGAACGTTGTACAAGCAATTGAACCCTTTGGTGGTCAAGTGCATATACCATTTAAAAAAAAAAATTATTTAAAAAAAAAAAAAACTTTTGGTTAAGGTGTCCCTAAAAACCCCTGTGTGGGTCGAGGCCCACCCCGACCCCGCAGCCCGGCAGCTTGACCCACTTACCTCGCCCGCCCTTTTTCCGCCGTATTGGTCTCCCGGGCACTGACCCTATTTAAAGTATGCCCCTTCCTAGCACCTTGCCAAATGATGTGCCCTTGCCTAAGAGGAAGGGTCCTGAGAAATTTGTTTGTCTCCTTGTACCGTACCTTCTCCCTCCGTCCCTTGCCATGAACCATTGCTGCCTGTCCTGACCTTTCCCTGCCCCCGACTCAAACCACGGCCGCCTGTCCTAACCTTCTTTTTGTCTCCGACACAAGCCTCTTCACGATTCTGTCCCTCGAACCCCTCGGCTGCCACCGCAACAAGTCACGTCAGGGGTAGCAAAGGTATAATCCGCCGCAGAAATCCATCCTTTTTGCGGCGGGTTGGAAAAAACCGGACCTACTTAGATTTCCGCCCTCGTGGCTTACACCATCGTTTGTGGTGTAAAGGGGTTACCCCACGTCCATTACAGTTCGTTTTCGGGGCTTTGGATCCCGCCAAGGTGCCTCACCGAGCGTCTCTGACATCCCACCATCGGGGCCCAACAGCGATAAGACGCTAGCAAGCGCGCAGTTACCAGCTGTTACTAGATGCAGCAGCCCCTCGCTACTTAGCACAGCAGTCGGCTCCCGGGGGCTCCTTCTGGGCAGCCACTCTGGGGATGCCCGCCACCCCTAAACCCGGGTTGTCCAGCCAACGAAGTTGATGGGACCCAAAACCCCGCGGGGCTTCATCACCCAGTGTTCCCCCATGGGAACTTATGAGGTCTTCCCGTGGGAAAGCCCAAGGTCCTTCGGGGTAGTCTCCCTGGAAAACCCCCGGGCCTGGGGACTCAATCTGGGACGAGGCGGCACTGCTCACTTGTGACATTCCTTTGCAGGATTTCCCGGTCTTCGAAGAGCCGCCCGGCTTTTTCGTCTGCCGAAAACCGCATTGCTGAATCTGCAGCATGGAACTCCCCCGTGGGGCACGCCTGACTTGCCACTATCTTGGGACTGGTTTGGAAACGATGCAGCTTTGTGGCCACCTTAAAAAGACCTCTCCCGATAAGGATGTTTCCCCCTCCGCCGGGGACCCTCCGTCTTTTTAAGCGAGCTCATCCCCTTGGAAAAACCCGGGTTTTATATCCGTTTCTGGGAAAAAGAGTGGGAGCTCCCCCAAAAGCGTAAACCCAAATCCGAACCTTGTCTACCCCGTCTTCGCCGGTGTTTTTTTGGCCTCCACTCCTTCTTCACAGCTATCGGAAGGGGCATGCAATGGCGAGCCCACCTGATCCAAAAGAAGACCCGACGGGGGGGAACCTAGCCCTACGCGGAGCCCCGAAAATCTCCAAAGGGGTTATCCGTCCTCCCCAAACGCCCCGGGAAATGCACGCACCTAGGCTTCATGGGGGGGCATCCCAGGTGTGAACAATCCCTCCTCGCTATGCGCCAGTTTGGTCAAAACCAATTCCGGGGTTTCTTGTTTCAAGGGGGGGCCCATCTTGGTTCCGGATCTGCCGGGAATTTTTATGGATCTCTTTGGTGGCCAAGTATGTTCTCGGTGGTATTTAAACCAACCCTTGGTCTCTCGCCATTTTTGGGTAAATCTTGAGTGACCCCCATCCTTTTCCCGGACTGAACCGGTGGTCCTCAAATCGGAGCTTTACAAAAGGGGAAAAGATCGCATTCTTGTCCCTTTTCCTCTTTTCCCTTCCCGGGCCCCCCGGGGGGGCTCCATGGCGCGCACACGCCCCCTTGCTGGGGGGGGGGGGAAACGTAAGGGGGCTAAGTTTTGCATTGGGGTCGAGTTTGCAGTTCCCTGACTATCGGCACCTCCCGGGTAGCCCCTTCCCCAAGTCCCTCTCAACCCCTTTACCATTCCACCACCTTATCAAGATTTTCGAGACGTCTTCTCCAAGAAGCGGGTGGACACCTACCTCCCCCATCTCCCTACGATTGCCCAAAAGACCACTGCCCGGGACTAGCCCAAACCCCAGAGTGGGGTTACCCCCTTTTCTATCCGAGACTCAGCTACTTCCCCTACATTAAAAAAATTACAAAAGGGCTTAATTCCAAAATCTACTTCCCAGTAGGTGCCAGATTCTTTTGTTGAAAGAAGGATGGTTTCCTTAGCCCCTCCATCGATACCGCAGTCTCAAAAAACACGATCAAAAAGGGGTATCCTTTTACATTGATTACTGAAACTTTTTGATCGCCCTCCCGTGGGCTAAAGTCTTCCCCAAATTTGGGGTTTTGGGGGGGGTGTAGAATCTCCTCCGGATCCGAGAAAGGTGAGAGGGGAAAAGATGGTTTCAAACTCTAGGGGCACTTTGGTTTTTTAGTGATGCCTTTGGCTTGTGCAACGCGCCAGCACTTTTAAGAATTTGTCAATACATTTTCAGAGATCTCCTGTATGTCTGCGGGTTTTTCTTCTTGAGAATTTTGGGGTTTTCGCCGATTGGGAAACCCACCAGTCCATGTTGCCAGGGCCTGAAACCCTGGGGGAACCATCTCATGCCCGCTAAAAAGGGCCCGTTTTACAGACTACACTCCCGTTCCCCGATAAATTTTTATCTCGAAAGGGCCTGCCAAAAGGACCCCACTAAACTCTCCGCCGTTTACAAATGGGCATACCCCTCGGGCCTCCGGGCCCCCAAAAACGCTTTTGGGGCTTTGAATTACTACAGGGGGTTCATCCCACACTCTCCGTTGGGGGGCACCCATTGTGGCTCTTACCAAAAAGCTCCCCAAAACCGAAACTATGGCCACAAGCACCGAAAAAGCCTTTTCAAGTGAAAGCAGCATTTGCCTCGACCTTGTTGTCTCGGTGATACAGAGAAACCCTTTCTTTGGGAAATAACGCCTCTTCCCCTGGGGGGTGGGGGGGGTCTCCCCAAAAAGGGGGCCAAAGGGAAGACTCGGACCTGTGGTTTTCTTTTCCCAAAAATTTTCACCGGCAAAAGAAACATACCATCGGGGTCGGGCTTCTGGCCCTTAACCGTCGGGGAATGGCCCACTCCTGGAAGGGGGCTCGTATCCCGTGAAAAACTATACAGACCCAAAAATCTCCTCTACCTCCAGACAGCCAAACCCCAACCCCTGCCAGGCAAGGTGGTCTCTTTTTTTCGCCCCGTTCAATTATGTTATCCCCTTTCCGACCGCAAGGGGAACTTTAAAGCCCTCCCCTTTCCCCGTGCCTTGACTAAGGAGAGAGGAGGCCGCTCCTCGGGCCCTTTTACCTCCAGAAAGTGATATTTGCAGCTCCCATAACCCCCCCAACGAGCTCCCCTTTAAGAGCATGTGCGCCCGGCTCCGGCTAAGGGATTCTAAATGGGGCCACTGCTCCTGTATTGCTGGACATCCGGGGGGGGAGAAGTCTTTTCATTGATCTCCGTTTTCACTGGGGCCCGATCTCGCTAAAGATGGAAGGAGTTCTGGAAGCCAAACCCCCCGGGCCCCCCCAAAAAACCACCCGCCTCAAAACCCGCGGGTTGCTTCAGCCTCTGTGGTTCCTAACGTCCTTGGGGGCCCCATTGCCCTGGACTTTTATAGGATCAGCGGCCGCCAAAACCCCAATTACCCGGGCGCTGTACTTTAAATCGAGAGAGCAAGCAAACACGACGGGGAAAGCGGGGCATGGACTGGGAAAGTGGATGCCCCGGGGAAAGCGCGTGCGGGCCCCGGATTGACAAGCAAACCCCCACCCGCTCGTTCGGGCACAAGGGGGGGGCAGGGGGAAAGGGTGCCCGCAGCCCAAATGCAGGGTGCCCCGGGGCACTCGTTACAGTACCACCCCCATTAGGCCGCCCCCCCCCCCCCCCTGGGCCCGAAAAAAAACCATAAGCATTCCCCGGTCCATGATGTTCCCTCCGACTCCCCGATCTTTCCTCGGGGCCCGAACCCCTTCCAATCAAAGGGGAAAAAACACTTCCCTCTGTTCTTGGGGGGCCAAAATTTCTTTAAGGAAAGGGCATCAAGGGTCACCACCGGGGAGGAGAAGACACCTTTCGGGAACATCTATTCAAAATGACAGTTTTTAAACGGGATCGAGTTTGTGGGCCACGGGTTTTATCTTTTTGGGACACAAATAGGCCGGGGAACGGGGGCCTAGCTTATACTGGGGATCTTCAACGAACGTATCTAGAAACAATCAACCTTTCCCCAGGAACAAACGAAGAGAGGGCCCGCGGGCCCGCTGCTCGTGACTTAATCTGGGGGGGAGGCCTTTCGGGTTGCCAATGCGCTCCCAAATGGCCCGAGGGCACGGCCCAAAGGGGTCCACAGCAGGGGCGTCAGAGGCCTCACCCCGGGAGGGGAGGGCGGGGATGAAAAAAACCCTAAACTACAAAAAATGGGAAACCCCGCCGCTCTGAATCCAAAGAGTTGTACGCAAATTCTGTCCCAGTAACAACCGGACCAGTCATCCCCGCCGACTTAAAAAAGGGTAGGTTTTTCTCCCAAGATCTGTTTTACCCCTCCACCTGCCCGTTTTGGCGGGGAGATAACGAGGAAAAACCAGGTTTCTTTTGCGAAACAAGGGACCGCCAAATCTGGACACAAATTGCACCCCCCTCCGACACGGGTTGCAGAGGGAATCATGCAAAGAAAAAATTTTCAAGAAGGGGCGAAAGGCGAGGTGCAGAGGGCAGCCCTGGGCAACGGGACAAAAAAGCGCCATCTTGGGGAAGCGATCCACAAAAAACCCAAAAGACGGTGTTACCCGGGCTGACGTGGGGGATCAGTAAAAAGGGCCTTGCAATAGGGACCAAGGGGGTTTGGGGTGGGCAAGGTTTCAGCCGCCCCACAAACCCCGAGGTGGGAAATTTTTTTGTGGGCCAGGGGGAGCAAGACCAACAAATCCCTTAAACATCCTTGACTAATTCTGGGCCACCCCAAAAGTACGGGAATCAAAACCGCCCGGTCTTTCAAAACCCCGGGTGACCCCAGCCAGACAATACCCCAGTTCAGGATTCCTCCCAAGCGCTTGGGCGCACGTAATCTTGCCAGGGGGTACCTGTCAGAGATCCAAAAAGGGGAAAACAGTGATCGTGTCATGGGAATGAGAACGTGGGACTCCTTTACCCCAAAAAGCGGGGGCTCGGATAGGGAAACACTTTAATGTTTTTCTGTGGGGGGAAGTGAATCACAAAATCGAACTGCGGGGGAAAAAAAGGGGACCGCGGGCCGTTTGAGGTATGCCAGTTTTTTTTGATCCCGAATAGTAGTAATTGGATGCGATCCCCCCCCAAGTGAGCCATTCCTCGAGGCTAACTTAAAAGCCAGGCAACTCACGGTTCCCAAAGTGAGTTTTTCTCACTGAAAAGAAGGTTTTTAAAAAAAATACAAATGACCGTCTTGCCCTTAGTCCCCTGAAAAGCACCGCCCCTGCTCCCCCCCAAAGAAGCGTCGACTCCCGGAAGAAAGGTTTCTCGATGTCTGGGCGTGACAGGACAGGGGGAAGGGGAATGCCGCCTTGAGCCGGGGTTAAAGCCTCTTCAGCCCCCCTGTGGGCCATTTCTTGGATTACCAGTTTCCTCATAAGGGCCACCATAGGGGCCACCAGCGTAGAAAAATTGGCAATGAATTGACAGTAGTATTGGCGAACCCCAGGAAACGCTGGGTGGGGCCCAAAGGCCGACTGGACGAGGCCACTTCAGGGCGGCAGAAATTTGGGCCGGGTCCATTTTTTAAGTCCCTTGGAGAAGGATGTACCCAAAGGAAGGGCAACTGGTTTTGATGGAAATGAAACTTCTCCAGCTTGGCTAGAGATATTTTCTCTGAACGACTAATGACCCGGCGCACAGGAGACGGTGGGACTTTGCTCCCGGAGAAAAAAGGGCCAAAAGTCCTCCAGGGACACAATGACAAGGGGTAAAAAAGATCCAAAAATCCATTTAAAAAGCCCTGAACCGGCATGACTTTTCAGAGAACGAAAGGGATTACTAAGTATTCAAATGCCCCGCTCGGTGTTAAATGCCGTTTTCCCCTCGTCCCCCCCCGATGCGGTAAGGTTGAAGGGCTCCCCCGAGGTCATTTGGGAAAAACTTGGCCCCTGTAGGCGGTCGAAGAGTTCGGGATGAGGGCAAGCGGGGGACGTTTTTTCACTAATCTTTTTAAGGGCCTGATAGTCTATACATGGGCGAAGAAGCCCCCCCCCCTTTTTTTTCTCCACAAAGAAAAGCCACCTCAGCCAGGGAGAGGACTTACGGGATAATCCTTTCCTGAGATTCTCCTGTATAAGTCCAACGGCCTTGTTTCCGGCCGGACAGGGAAAAAGGGGTTTTGCCCGGGGAGGAAAATCTACCGGACAGTGTAGGTCGGTGAGGGGCAAGTTTTTGGGCCCGCCTTTCGGAGAAGACTTTTCGAAGTCCTGGTACTCACCCAACCCCCCGGGGGGGTTTAAGGGGGGCCAGGGCGTAGCGGGGCCCCCAACCGGGGATGATACCCACCAACAACAAAATGGCAACTTGTCCCCAAGTGTGACTTTCCATCTTCCCTCCAGAAAAGGTGGTGGTTGCTGCGCCATGACAAAGCCAGCAGGACTTTCCACGAGATGGGGCAGACATAGAATAGATCCCTCACAATGGAGTGCCCCTATACGCATAAAAACTGGTTCCCTGCGCCCTGGATGTACCGCAGGATCTCCCACTTACAAAGGAAAAGGCCAAGATTTCTTGAGGCGGGCCAAACCCGGAGCAGAAGTTTGGTACCAAAACGGTCCATGAAATTCCCGGGAAACGAATCCAGGGGCAGGGAAATTGGACAGCATCCAGAGCTCGTAATGATTGCCCGATGGGAACGTGGAAGGGACTAATCACACCTAGGGGCCTCTCTCCCCGGCCCAGGGTTCGACGTTTCCCCCAACTGGGCAAAGCGGCGTCTCGCCGGGAAAATGCTGGTACTGGCGCAGTAAGGAGAGATTTTCTGCGCGGCACGGGGAAAGCCCTTTTTCCGAGAGGTGAAAAACGATCCACTTGCATGGGCTCCTCACGGGGTGCTGAGGGGGAGGGAGAGGAGGCTTCTGGAAGACCCCGGGCCAGGCGAGGGAACCGACGTGCCGGGCTGAGTCACTTTTCCCGACGGAGCTCTTCTTGCCTTTCGGTGAAACGCACATCAATGCGCGAGGCCAGATGGATCAAGTCAGTCAGAGATGCCAAGACATCCTTGACTCTGCTAGAGAGGCCCTTCTTGAAGGTGGCGCACAGGGCAGCCTCATTCCAAGTTAGTTCCGAGGACTGGGTGCAGAATTGAATGGCGGAATCCCCCAACGAGGAGTCCTCCTGACGCAGGTTCAGGAAAGCGGTTTCAGCGGATGACGCCTGCGCAGGTTCCTCGAAGACACACCGGAACTCCCTGAAAAAGGCCTGTAAATCGCCTATCACAGGATCACCCCTGTCCCAGAGGGGTGTAGCCCAAGCCAAAGCCTTTCCAGAGAGCAGACTGAGGACGAAGGCCACTTTTGCCCCTTCAGACGGGAACTGATCGGCCATCAGTTCCACGTGCATGGAGCACTGCATAACAAATCCCCTGCAGAGCTTCGGATCTCCCTCAAACTTCGAGGGGAGCGACAGTCGAAGCTTGGGTCCCACAGAGGCAGGAGAGTTGGCAGGTTCAGGAACGGGTGGAGGAGGTGGCGGGGATTGCCGCTGAAAGGCGACGAGCTGTTGCATCATGGCCGTCAGTTGATTCAACTGTTGTGCCTGTTGCGTCAGCTGCTGCGCTTGCTGTGCAACGATGGTCGTCAGATCCCCCACGCTGGGCAACGGCACCTTGGTGGGATCCATGGCCAAATCTAACTGTAATGTGGCGGAGTAACCAATTACCGCGTGCCGGCCAGCAGACAGCGACAGGGAAGCAGGAGCGCGGACTGGTAAGTGGATGCACCCGAGAGAGCGTGTGCGCCCGTGGACCGACAAGCGGCTCGAGATGCAGGCTGCGGTGTCACTCGTTACACAGAACAGCAGCTTAGAGGGACGTTTGCAAAACAGATTAAATTTGAAGGGTTGAAACCACACTGATTCTGCCATTGAAAACCGTGTCATCTAATGCTTTTTTGACAAGTATTTTTTTTTACTAAAGCTTGTGCTTATTGTATGTGGGTTTTGAGGCGCTTTTCAGATTTAGTTTTATAAGCAGTTGGCAGTCAAAAAGAGTCCATTTCATGTTAGTGGTTTTGGACACAGATTCGTGTTAAAAACCACATGCAATACGAGTACATATGTTTTGGGGACATATTGCATAAGTATTTTGGCCATCCCATTGACATCAATACATATGGAATACATGAAAGTCAATGTGTCATAAAATGACATCAATAGTAAATTTCCACATATAAATATGACCAAAGAATGAACAGTATTTTAACCACACGTCAGTTGTACGATGCATATAAATACGATGCATTTAAATACGATGCATATAAACTACAATGGGTATTTTCTATTGAGGTCAATGGTAACTGTATTCTTTCAGTATTCAACTAGGATTTCTAGCCAGAGTCCGCATTGAATCTGACTAGAAATCTTCATAATGTGGACAGAGCCGAAGAAAGATGGTTGTGGAAAAAATAATCAGAAGTAGTACGCTAGTATCACCTGTCCATGCCCAGCATAGGACAGAAAAACACAGTGCATGCTGGTTATCCAGCTATTTATAGGAACAGTACCTAGTTAAAGGGGTCTTCTCACCATTCTGTTTCACTGAGCCAAAAGCAGCTTTAGATTCATGCATCCTGTCTCTTCCTGCTCAGACTGTGGGTGGTTCTAGCAGTGATTAACATATCAACTTCATATTCACAGATCTTCTAATTGCAGTGACATAAGAGCAGGAGATGTTATCCATAGTGAAGAGAGTTTCAGAGCTCAAAGTAAACAAAAGTTATTAATTTCCTTTCTTTGTTAGAGATAACACATTTTGTTCTCAAGTTGCTATGTATTTAGAAAATGTATTGATTTAACGAGCCCTACTTGTTGAAAGCTAATCTTTGTAGTGAGACAACCCTTTTAAGTACTTAATTGACAGATGTTTTTGTCTTAATTAAAAGTTTCATCTGTCGAACTAGTTTGCGGGGGTAGAAATACCCCCAGTAGTTGTGTTGCTGGTGTGATGCAAGGAAAAGAATGCTACTATTCATTGACAGCAATTAGATGAAAATAATGAAAAATTAAGCACAAGTAAATGACAAAATTGGAGAACCTTAGGGCTAAACCATTGTTTAATGACATAATTTTTTTATTTAAATACAATTGTAAAACGTTATTTTCTGTATTAATTGACATCTATGTATGTTACTAGCTTGCAGGTCTGCATACATGTTGTTGTAATAAGTAATTATATAAATTTTGTTTTTGGCAGGTGATACTTATCTTCAGACACTCCAAAATCTTACAATTTATGTTCCCTTTTATGATGATATAACCTTGTGTTGCCTCAATACCTCT
>JAODAL010082194.1:0-11657 GCA_025379985.1 Phyllomedusa bahiana
CAAAGGCAAAAAAGTTTGTTGAAAAGCAATTTAAATAAAACCCTAATCAATAGACAAAAACACATTGCAGTCATTTTTTTCCCATAAGATGCCCTCTTCTGCTCATAAATGAAGACCTCCTGTTTCCATCTGTCAAATGTCTTAGTGACCACTGAGTCCAGTCTAACAGTGCAGTCTGTTGTGGTCATAGTTAATTTCAGAAGAAAACAGACAAGAGGATGACAATCACAAACTCAGGATTGATTATAAAGGATTAGATTCCAGTCCTGGAATAAGGCTGTTAGGACATGTGCTTGAACTACTATATCAAATGCAGATATGTAAAAAAAAGTTTGGTAATGAGCATAAAAATAGATGATAGTTATATGAATAAAGGGAAGTTTATATGTGGAGAAATAAGGGGGGAATATGAAACATATTAATCTATTTTACAAATGAAATGGATCCAGCTAACAAATTCCAAGGCTAATAAACCAATAATACCACTAAGACCAAATACTGCAACACCATAACCACATATCACCACCACACAGTGACTGAATAATACCATCATATAGCACCACCACATAGTGACTAAATAATACTGCCACACCATGAACACATATCACCACCACACAGTGACTGTAACATATACTATACCATTACTGAATCTAAACCATTATACTATGACCAATATTACCATCATAAAGTGACCATACATTGGTAGATACCAGTTGTACACAGGCACTCTGCACACATATCACTAATTACAATAATGTTACATCAAGGAACCCACAGAAGACATCTTCTCTGACGAGTCATTCTCTTCTCCAGTGAATCTTTCTCTATCTTTTTTTTCTCCATCTGGCCTAGACTGCTATGACGACTTTTCTTGGCCATGACTCTTTACTGAATTTACCATGCAAACGTCTTAGCATCCTCACTTTTCTAGCACTTCCCTACCAATTCCTACCTCTATACAAACTCCCCATCTGTAGTGCCATGAATGGTAATAATGAGCCCCTAAGAGTAAAAGTGCCCTCAAACAACCATGGGGCTCCCATTTGTGCATCAAGTTTTAGTCTTGCTTTGTGTTCCCATGTAGGAAGTAATTAATTCCCCCAATACAGTATGTAGGCATACCCCCAAATTAGGTAGGCAGAGAGGTAAACCCCCCTTTTAGGTAGACAGTCCTCAATTAGGTAAGTGTAGAATCCCCTGTTCGGTAGATTTATAGGTCTAGTACCTAGGTCCCGTATTAAATAGATAGGAAGTTATATAGACCCCTCTAATAAGTAGGAATATAGGTGCCTATTAGGTAGGTGGGTATATGAATATAGGGCCCTTGAATGTAGGTAGGAATATAAGCCCCCTTAACTAGGTATATAGGCCTGCTGTAGGTAGGAAGATCCTGCAGATGAAACAAGTCTTGAACACATCACCAATTGTTTAAGTAAATACATTTGTAAAGGTTATATTGACAACAAATTCTTACCAGATGTTGGTAGCATCCCATTCAGTCTATACAGACAAAGAAGTCAAACCAAAGATATCCATAAAATAAATCATGTGTAATAATGAGAAATGAACTAGGGAAAAGTATTAAACGCGCTTACTGCAATTTATTTATAAATTTGTGCAAAAGCCTTTGTTGGTGATGACAGCTTCAAGGCGCCTCCTGTATGGAGAAACTAGTTGCATGCATTGCTCAGGTGGGATTTTGGCCCATGCCTCCACACAAACACTCTTCAAATCCTGAAGGTGCAGAGAGCACCGTCTATGAACTCTGAGCTTTAGTTCCTTCTATAGATTTTCTATTGGATTCAGGTCAGGTGATTGGCTAAGCAATTCCAGCAGCTTTATTTTCTTTCTCTGAAACCAATTCAGAGTTTCCTTGGCCTTGTGTTTGGGGTCATTATCTTGCTGAAATGTCCACCCTTGTTACATCTTCATCATCCTGGTAGATGGTAGTAGATTTTTATCAAGAATGTTTGTCTTTTCATCCCTCTTTCAATGTATTTTTATATGATGTTTGCCAGTGCCGTATGCTGAAGAACAGCCCCACACCATGATGTCTCCACCTCTAAGCTTCACTGTTGTATGGTGTTTTTGGGTGATATGCAGTGCCTTTTGGCTTAATACCAATGTTTATGTGCATAATATTAGTACAGAATGCGCCTGATTTATGAACAAGCTCTACTTTGAAAGGGGTTTACCTGTTCCAACTGTAATGTGCCTAGAATTGCCATAATGAAGCAATAAATATGTAGCTTCATACGGTTCTAGTGCGCTACGCCTTCCAAAATCAGGCGCATTACAAAGTGATGCAGGCGCTCTGTAATGTCCCTGATACTGGCGTATGGGATGCATTTAACTATTGTGAACATGGCTCTGCCTGATGTCAGGCTGAAAATACGCCAGACTTCTGGCGCAGCCCCGTTCATACTTGCCGCACATAGAGTGTATTAGGCACCCAAAGAGTTCAATTTTGATCACATCTGACCTGCTTATGTTATCCAAGTATTTCACAGGCTTGTATAAATATTATTGAGCAAACTTTAAACACGCTTGAACATGCTTTTTGTTTAACAATGGAGTCTTGCGTGATGAGCATGCATACAGGCCATGAAGGTTGAGTGTATTACTTATGGTTTTCTTTGAAACAATTGTACCTGCTGATTCCAGGTCTTTCTGCATCTCTCCACAGGTGGTCATTAGCTCTTGGACAACTCTTATGATAATTCTTTTCAAACTTCTGTCTAAAATCCTGTGTGAAGCACATGGTCGTGGTCGGTTTAAACTGAAATGATGTTGTTTCCACTTTCAGTAGTTTAGACATTCTTATGTAACAAATGCCATCAGTATAATTTGTGAAAATAAGGCTGTGAAGGTCTTAAAAAAGCTCACTATTTTTACCCATCAAGTTTCTTGTGTGGCACCTTGGTTCAGCTGATATTATTTCTCTTTAAGTGTGAGAATTGCTTTCTAAGTAAAGATAGATTTCAGCTGATGTCATTACTTTTCATCGTTTTTTGCGCCTCTCTTCATGTGTTCAATATTTTTTCCCTGCTTCATTTCTCATAATTACACATAACATAACTCATGGACCCCTACTATTTGATTTATTTGCCCATGTGGATGGGATGGGTGGTTACCAACATCTGGTGAGAATTTCATGTCGATAGCACATTTAGAAATATACACAAAAGTGAGTGCACCCCTCACATTTTTGTAAATATTGTATATATTATCATGTTACAAAACTGAACATATGACACTTTGTTACAATGTAAGGTAGTCAGTGTACAGCTTGTATAACACTGTAAATTTGGTGTGCCCACAAAATCACTCAACACACAGCAATGTCTAAGCTGCTGGCAACAAAAGTGAATATTCGCCATTTTCCCTCGACAGTGTCAAGAGATTTAGTTTTAAAAGTTCCCGGGGTGTAATGGGGGGAAAGGGTTTAAAATTGGTTTTTATCACTTTCACCCCCCTTAATACGGTCACAAAGGGGTTTTTAAAACAGGCAAAGAATTTTCTGAGAATCGAAAAAAAAATTTGTTGTTCAAAAAAAAGACCTAGGCTATACAAGTTTGCCAACACCCGAAACTGAGCAAAACATTACTACGTGGCCAAACCGTACACGGTTTAAAAAGACTTTAAACTTAAAACAGGCCTCCCAGGTCGACCGGGAAGTTGAGTGCACGGGCCCATGTCATATCCAAAAATTTTCCTTTTTTAAAAAAGGGGGAAAATTTTAGTCGCCACATTGCTGCAAGTTAAGGGGGGATGGAGTCAGCCTAAAGTGTTTAGACCATACGCCCAAAGCATCAAAATTGTTCTGCATGACGTCATCCCAAAAGGGAACCTTTTCTAAAGTGATGAACAAAAAGCCCTCAAACAGTTTGCTAAGATAACAACAAAGGGACATTGATTACGGGACCCATTTCCTGGTCTGAGAGACCAAGATAAACTTATTTGGGTTTCAATGTACAGCTTTTTTGGGGCAACCGGGTGACAGTAAAAATGCCAAATGTTTTGCCTAAGCGGCAGGGGTGGGCGAGGGCATTTTTTTGGGGGGCTGCATGATGTTGCCAGCTGTGGGGCTACATTTTCTTTGAGGAAGCATGATGGCAACATGTAGGACTACTGAAGCAGAGCATGATCCCCCCCTTCGGGGGCCGCGGGGCCTTTTTTTCCCCCCAAGACCACCACTGTCTTGCTAAAGAAAGTGAGGTAAAGTTTTGGACTGGCCAAGCAGTCTTCAGACCAAAAGCCTATTGAGCTCTGTTGACATCCCAAACAAAAGTTGGGGGGCGCAAGGCTCTAAAAACCACCGCTCGGGTGGTGATCATAAATAAGTGAATGAGATTCCAGGGAACCCCTTGAACTCTATTAATTCTATGCCCAAAAGATTTGGCAGTGCGGGACAATAAGGGGCCTCACAAATTTTTGACACTTTGACACAATTTGCCCATTTTCACTTAGAGGTTACTCCCTTTTTTGTTCCCAGCATTCACACTTTGATATGTGTTTGATTTTTTTAAAGGGCAATAAAATTTTACACGACACAAAACCCCTTTTACTTTGTATCGAAGTTATATCTTCTTGTGCCCCATGAAAGATATAACAAATATTTACAAAATTTGGGGGGTGAACTCACTTTTGTGAATACTGTATTTTTTTAGAAAATTTGTGCAGTTCAATCTTATTCACCTTTTCATGATTCACCCCCCCCCCGTTTTAGGTTTGGAATAACTCTGTAGTGGTATAAAGACCCGCATCGTAGGTGGGTACGAGCCCCATATAGAGATATGGGCCCCTCCGCAATAGTTAACCCCCTGTAGGTAGAAATATCTACCCCTTGGGTAATATACCCCCCCCTCCCATAGGTAAAGCCTCCCTGAAGGTAGATATAAAGGTAAATGCAGCTCCCTTGGAAGGAAATATGGCCCCCTAAAATAAAAAACCCCAAAAGTAAACACGCTGCAGGGGATGTTACTTCGGAAGTAAAGCTGAAACAAACCTGGAAGCCCAATAGGGAAACAACGGGAGAAGGTGAGTTATGCCCCACTTTCCATACTAATTCGCATTTTTATTTTTATCTAACCTATCTATCTATCTTTCTATCTATCTACACTATCAGCATCTAATCACCGTCACAGTTAAACCAAATTTTGTAAACACTAGAAAAGACACAAAAGCATGCTTTTTTCCCTACTGACATGACATCGAATAAACCTTACCCATTTTTTAAAGGTTTTTTAGATTCCCGAATTATTTAAAAAATTTTCCAAATCCATAAAAAAGGGGGAAAACTTTTTAAGGCTTTTTTTCTTTCGAAATTTACATACACTAGATTACTAAAACCATTTGGACAGGGCCCCTTAATGAGTCAGTCTTTGGGAAACTTTTGATTATTGGGAAAACTGAGTTAAAATTAAAACATGGGTATGGATGTATTTAGTGCAACCAATACACACGCTTCTGTTGTAACTAGGGAAAATCCCCAAAAAATAGCCAAGAATCAGGGAAAAGGGAATTGTGGGTTTTACAAGTCTTATCACCTTCGATCAAATTTTTTATACCTGAAATGGCCCGGTTCATCGTACAAACAATTATACCCATACAAAGCAATGGGGAATCCAGCCCTCATACTTCACAAGGGAAAAAGGTTCTGTATCTCAAAGAATTTTCATTTTTTCTCTTGCATATCAACCCAAAACAAAATAAAAGACCTTGGAAAAGCTGGGGGAAGTTTAAATTGTTCATTTCCACATGAAACAAAATACTGTATCAACATGGGCTGAAGGCCACTCTGCAGGAAAACTATTACTCCAAAAAAAATTTAAAAGCCGATTTAAAGTTTTTCAAATCCACAGGGAAAAAAGACCAACATTTTTGGAAAATTTGCTGTAATCTTCAAACTGATATTGAACTGTTTGGCCAAAAAGACCATCGTTACGTTTGGAGGAAAAAGGAGAAGCTTGGGAAACCTAAGAACACCATCCCACTGTGAAAAACAAGGGAGCATCATATTTGGGGGGGTTTTTAGCAGGGGGGGGACGGGGCACTTTACAAAATAATGTCATCATAGGAAAAAATTAAAATGCATTTCTGAACAACCAATGACATCACCGGGGGGTAAAGCTTGGCAAATTTTCTCCCAAAAGATAAGGCCAAAAACACACCCAAACGGTTACAAACGGGTTTAAAGGGCAACCAACCCCAATCAATGTTTTCAAGTGGTCATCACAAAGCCCATTCATCCTATTAAAATAAAAGCTAAAAGGCAGGGTGGAAAGCGACCTACAAACATGCTCATTTCACCACTCTGTCGGGGGGAAAGGGCCAAAATTCCCACCAACTATTTGGGGGAATCTTTTGGAAAGGATATCCAAAACGTTTGACCCAAGTCATACAGTTTAAGGCCAAGCTACCAAATATTAATGAAATGTATATAAACTTTGGACTTTGCAGTAAAAATGCCTTATCAATTTTCTCTCTCATTATTCTGGCAGTTGGCAAATATAAATAATTTTGGTAATCCCAATTGTCCTAAAACAGGTAAGGTTTGTTCTGATTTCATGTCAGATAGTGAGAAAAACATGCACATGTGTCTTTTTATATAGTGTATGTAAATGTCTGGTTTGAACGGTATATACATATAAATTCTCTATCTATCTATCTATCTATCTATCTATCTATCTATCTATCTATCTATCTATCTATCTTTCTATCTAGATAGATAAACAGATAGATAGATAGCTAGATAGATAGATAGATAGATAGATAGATAGATAGATAGATAGATAGATAGATAGATAGATAAACTGGAGGAGGGTGAATGAATGTATATTTCTGGTAGGATATGTATGCACTCACCTTTCTCCAGTCCTTGGTTAAATCTCTGGGGCTCTCCAGTCTTCTGTTTAACATAGTAACATAGGGCGACATGTATGAGCGGGGCTGCGCCACAAGTCTGGCATATTTTCAGCCCAACATCTAGCGCAACCCCGAAGCTATAGATTTTATAGCTTCAGTACTGCAATTCCAGGTGCATTAGTGCTGGAACAGGTACAGCAAGTTACAAGTGGTTTACCTAAGCCAGAATTGACATTTATGCGCTAGAATGCACCTGATTTATGACCCACAGTAGAGCAGGTTCATAAATCAGACGCACTCTATACTATTTATATGCGCATAAAAATTGGCATAAAAATACAAAAACTTATACATGTCGCCCATAGTTTGTAAGGCCAAAAATAGACAGACCTCCATCTAGTACAGCCTATTGTTCTATGGTGTTGATGCAGAGAAAGGCAAAACCCACATGAGGTAGAAGCCAATTGTCCTCATTTTAGGGAAAAAAATCCTTCCCGGCTCACAGTAAATCGCTGGATCAACAACCCTCCTCCAGAATCCTAGTCCCTATAATGTGTTATATTACTACACTCTAGAAATGCATCCAGACCCTTTTTGAAATCTGTTAGTGAATTTACCATGACAAGTTCCACAGTCTCACTGCTCTTACAGTAAAGAATCCCTTTCTATGTTTATATAGAATCATTCTTTCCTCTTGTTCTCAATACAGTCCTGGCTATAAATAGATCTTGGGAGAGATCTCTATATTAACCTTTAATATATTTATACATGTTTATTATGTCCCCCAAAGCCGTCTTGTCTCTAAACTAATAACACTAATCTTGCAATTTTTCGGGGTTTTTGCAGTCCCCCCACCCTTTTATTATTTTTTTGCCCCCCTTTTGAACCTGTTTCAAGCTCTACAATGTTTTTTTCCTGTCACTGGTGCCCAAAACTGTACAAAATATTCCATGTGGCCCGACCATGATTTGTATAAGGGTGAATGATGTTCTCATCGGTCATCTATCCCTTTTAATACACCCCCTGTTTCCTTTGCAGCTCGCCTGACACTGGCTGCTACAATTAATTTACTGCCCACCAGGTTCCCAACCCTTCTCCAGCCCCCTTTTTCCCAGTGTTTCCCGTTAACAAGTAATTATAATGGTTTTTTTTCCTTTCCCCAAAGTGAAAAACCCTTTATTTATTTTTTGTTAAACCTCATCTGCCACTTCTCTCCCCGGGCCCCCAAACTTATCCAACCCCTTTTGTAATAAAACATTATCCTCATTTGTTGATGTTTTTCTACTTGCAATCATATGTAAGATAATTCATAAAAATTTTAAAGAGAAAGGGCCCAACACTGCCCCCTTTTGGGTACCCCACTAAAAACGGGACCCAGTCTGAGTATTCCCGTTAATCCCACCCTTTTTTTCTACACTGACCCATTAAACTTCCCCACTGCACACTTTTCCCCCAGTCCAAACTTTCCATTTCCCAACCAACCTTTTATTGGCACATTTCAAATGCTTTAAAAAAATTTTAATAATGACATCCCTATATCGCAGAACTATCCCTGACCCCGTCTAAAACAACCTTCTCATAGAACTGATGAATATCTGACAGGCCCCGACCTAAATAAACCCATGCGGAAGGGATAATTTTTATTTTCAATGAGATACTCCAATAGCATCTCTTAAAAACCCAAAAACTTTTACCTACAACAGAGGTTTAAAGGGGCCTTTACAAGGTTACCCCCCTTGCGAGGACCGCACAAGCCATGTCAGACCTCTGTTCACAGCACGTGTCCCTTATTCTGTAAGATCTGAGTTTTTTAGCATTTTCCCCTCAAATCTTATTTTTGAGCAGGGTTACTCCGCCCCACCCAAAGGTAGCACCGCCCATCTGGCATTTTTCACATGTTTTTAGTTGAGTGGGCGGAGCATGATTGGCGGGTTTGAAAAAAAAATACTTTGAATGACTCTTTTCTGGGGAAAACTGCGATTTAGCATTAAATACTCTAAAAATACCATCTGACAGAATAAGGACACACGCTGGAAAAAAAGGCTGACACTAGCTTGTTTTGTCCCACAAAGGGGGGCATAATCTATGTGACAGGTTCTCTTAAAATTTCCAGCCTATTTTCCAGGGTCCCTTTTTGACCCTTTTTAATATTGACACCACATTTTTACCCCCCCTCCTTTTTGGGCATATCCCTTTTTTATCGTCATAAATATTAAAATAGGCCTTCCATAACATTATTTTTTCCCTTGGGCATACTTCATTTACTTCAAACAGACCCAAGGGTTTTATTAGACCCCCACGTCACAAATTGGGTTTTGCTTACAGCCCCTCCCATGCAGGGGGGATTGGCATTTGCCAGAGAACACCAAATTGGCAATTTTTACATTAGCCCTTTTCACTTCACGATGAGAGCAGGGTTACACTGACACCCTGTGACAAAGTCTTGAGAATACCTGCCCTGCAACACTTCTTGTTTAGATGGGTCAAATGGGGGGGGAGGCTTTTTTGGGGGCCGCCCACTCCCATGTGCTAGCAAGATGTACAATGACTGCCATTAGGTACCAGGATGAGATCCTGAGACCCACTGTGGACCATATGTAAGTGCAGTGGGCCCTGAGTTTCTTCTGCTGCATGACAATGCTAGGTCTCATGTGGCTGAAGTGTGTCAGCAGTTCCTGCATGATGAAGGCATTGATGCTATGGACTGGCCTGCCCAATCCCCAAACCTGAATCCAGTTAAGCACATCTGGGACATCCTGTCTCTTTTCTTCCACCAATGCCATGTTGTACCACAGACGGTCCAGGAGTTGAATGACGCTTTAATCCAGGTCTGGGAGGAGATATCTCTTGAGAACATCTGCTGTCTCATCAGGAGCATGCCCAGGTATTGTAAGAAGGCATACAGGCATGTGGAGGCCACACACACTACTGAGCCTCATTTCCTTGTCTTGAGTCATATCCACTGAAGTTGGATCAGCCTGAAATTTGATTTTCGATTTTGAGTATCATTCCAAATCCAGACCTCCAAGGAATATTAAATTTGATTTTCATTGGTCAATTTTATGTTTTATTGTTTTCAACGTATTCCACTATGTAATGAATAAAGAATTGCAACTGGAATATTTCAATAATTGAGATCTAGGATGTGGGAATTTACTGTTTCCTTTATTTTTTAAAGCAGGATAGATAGATAGATAGATAGATAGATAGATAGATAGATAGATAATAGATAGATAGAAAAATAAATTAAGATATAGATATATGGATATGGAAAGATAGACAGAGAGATGGATTGCTAGATATATTTCTTTTTTTTATTTTGCCAGGAACTGGAATTGGACAACTCTTTTGGTCCTTTAGAGCATTGTAGCCTTGTGCGCTGCTGTTAAAACCTCTCTACCATGTCATTTACTTCTGTAGAACCAAACACAGCCTGAACAGAAAGTGTAAGTCTGAAGCTGGCTGTAAAGAGCAGACTCTGTGAAAAGCCAAATGGGAAAATTCCTTTACACATGGATAGCACTCATAAAGAAAGCCTTTGAGCCCTGCTTTTTCATCGACATAGAGTTAAGTTAAGTCAGGTTAACCCCTTCCTGATATTGGACATAGCCATACGTCCTAGCGGGAAATGCGTTCCTGCAAATGGATGTACCGGTACATCCTGCAGATTGTGCAGGTTCACAAGCGAGCATATTACCGCTGGCCTCATGCCGCATCACCCAGCTGGAGTGAGCTCCAGCTGCGGGTGATTAACGCTTAGTTATCGAGATCTACACGTCGCCACACTAAGACACCAGGGGGGTGAGCCCTCCTGAAAATGAAATCGGGCACAAGTGCTGCTATTTGGCCGTCCCAAAAACGCCTGGCAGTGTTGCAATAAACACTTCCGGACTGTCTTGCATCACCATCCCGAAATGATCAAATTTCAAGGAAAAGTGACGACATTTTTTCCATAAAGACCAGTATAGAGCAGCAATGCTTTGTACGACTCTTTGGAATGATCTAAGATCACTGATACAAATCCCCTATGGGGAAAAGTGAAAAAAGGTGAAAAAGTTAAAAAAAGTAAAAACACAGTAAAACACAAACATGTAAAATAAAATAAAAACACATACACCGCCCTTTTCCCCTTTACAAATGGCAATCTCCCCCAAAAAGTTATTGACCCACAGAGTAAAACTAACTTGTCTGTTAAAAATAAAATTAAAAAACACTACTGGGATTGCAGTATTTTCTTCACCCTGGCTTCCAAAAAACAGATTTAAAACCGATCAAAAAGCCTTGTTCCCCCCAAAAATATACCCCTAAAAAAATCAAAATCATCCTACAAAAAACAAGCCCTGCACATCTCCTTACACAAAAAAAAAAAAAGTTATGGGGCCCAGACTAGTCGATACAAAAATGTGTTTTCCTTTTGAAAACAAGTGTTTTTATTGTGTAAAAAACAGTAAAACAAAAAAAAAACAATTGGGGTATCGTTGTAAAACATATTGACCCTTTTGCGTAAAAATAGCATTTCATTTGTACCGCACGTGACCATGTTTAAAAATAAAAATAAAAAACACTACTAGATTCCTTATCTTGTTTAAAATGCCCCACAAAAAACCCAAAAAAAAATGATAAAAACATCAATGCACCCCAAACGGCCATAAAACCATCCTGCAATAAACAAGCCCCTAATTAGCCCATAACAAAAAATAAAAAAATTATGGCTGCAGAAAAGGCACATAAAAAGGCAATTTTTTTTTAAACCCGTTTTTTATTTTGTAAAAAATAATAAAAAAAAAAAC